>CABFOV010000449.1:184782-195747 GCA_902141375.1 Timema poppense
GTTACCAACCCCCAACAATGCGTGCAGACAAATGACGACATATTGGCGTACTTAGTCTCTCCCCCCCTCCAGTCCTCTTGCCTTCACCATCAACCTGCCTCTCTCCTTCCTGTAGAAGTTTCTTGGCGCGGCTTGGTGTGCAGGTTCCGACCGCTTGCTACAAAGTCTTGTCTGCAGATTAATCTAATCCACGTATTTACATTTCTCCCTGTGCGCCTTCTCCTGTGTAAGTGTTTATCTTGCTCTAGAAATGTCATGTTTGCCACGAATACACGCGGATTGAAAAATACTTAGGTTCTAACGGACATCGCCCGTCTCCGTAGACGAGTGAATAAAGAAAAGTATATATCATTTCTATACGAGTGCTATCATGAGAAGATAAAGAGGTTCTTGGTTTGATTATCGTGTACACAATAGCAATTAACTCAAATAGAAAATAAGGATTTGTGATAATAGACTCATGGATAGAGAATATATGGATTTTTACAACCCCTTTATCAATAGGACGGGAAAGATGATAAAAGCATACCATCCCATTTAAAGCCGAGAATCTTGTAGGACTAATTCAGCAAATAATAATTACTAGAAACTAGATTTAGGATGTTTGGGGCTACTTTTATATGTCTAACATAAACTGACGAAGAATCAGTGTCGTTCAATGAAATGCAAATACAAGAAAATAGGTGGTTAGTCTCATTAACTGGCTCCATCCAGATCATCAGCAACGGGAAAGTTTTTTCTAGCTATGTTGTTACCATTCTTCCCATAAAGAAGGGCTTTAAAACCCAACCTCTTGGGCCTTTTAATTAATGGTGGAAAATAATGTATTGTCATTGTTATTATGTGTTCTGTCTTAAGACAGATCCATTCCTTTTGTCAGTAAACTTAAGCCAACAATACGCCCTGCCCTGTCTTTTACCTCCTACTTCAGCTCCCAGAATTCTCTTCTTTCCGTCAAGTTATCAAATATTTGAATCCTCCTTCTTCCTAAGCTTCTCTTTCCCTCAACCTTACCTTCTATGGCGTCTTACAAAAGACAGTTCCAAGGGCACCCACAGAATTTTTCTCCACGGGGGAAATGGGACTATGGAATATCCTCCAGTATGGTGGGGGGTTTAGGTTGCCTCCCCCCCGAAAATATATTAAATTGAAGCCTCAAAAGACGCTTTTTAAGGCAATCCTTGTCTCTTGAAAATATGATACAACTTTAGAAAAATGTTTCAAACTTCTAATATTTATGCAACCTCAGAACCTTAGAGGGTGCAATTGCCCCCCTGCGGGCGCCCCTGAGCAGTTCCTCCTAAGGATCTATCCAATTCAGTTTGCTTAGTAGCGAAGACTCACACCCAAAATGATTCTCTTCACACCCAATTCTCTTAGGACTTCATTTGTCAATCTGCCTGCCCACCTGATCTTCTAAAGTGTTTTATAGCGCCACCTTTCAAAGCTCTCTCAAGTACTTATTTTCCCTTTTCTTAAGAGTCCCAAGTTTCTGCTCCATTCAGAGCGAGGCTTCCTCCAAATGTAGTATTTCATCAGTTTCTTCCTCAGTTCCAAACTCAACTTGCTGGTTAGTAATAACCTCTTCTTGTTGAAAGCTCCCTTGGTCATCACAATCCTCGACCCAATTTCCTGGGTGCATTGGACATCCTTTGTCAGCAGCCTTTCCGGGTACTTGAACAGTTCTATGTTTTCCAACTCCTGGTTTCCAATTCTGAATTACAGTGGCTTTTCATTTTTTGAAATCACTATCACTTTTGAGTTTCCAATGTTGATTTCTTCTCCCTATCTCCACCAGCCGGTTCATCATTTCTTGCAACTATTCTTTATTTTACACGTACCTACTCTCTTTACCGAAAGTATGGAATGGGGAAAGCCTGGTGCACGCGGAAGAATATGAGTGAAAATTCAACCAAGCGCATTCTTACACTCCAATCTTTATAATAGGTCCTTAGAATTGTATTGTAGTCAATAAGTTCTTACAATCTACTTTTCATAGAAAGAGCCTTTGATAAAATACAAACATATTGCTCTGTGGTCTAGCGTTTAAAGTTCCTGGCTTCATATGCAGAGGTCCCGGGTTTATCTCCAGCGCTTCTAGAATATTTCTGCGACGCACTGGTTCTGGAACGGAGTCAAACCCAGACACGTAGGACAAATGGGGAGCTACTTGAATAAATAGGTGGTATCTCCAGTCTAGAAAACCGGGATTAACAGTCAGAGGGTTTGTTGTGCTGACCACATGACACCCCTCCATCCGCAACTGTTGACACTAACATCGCTAAGGGAGGCGGCCGCTCGGTCGGTATAGTTCAATCTCTGGTTCACGTCACAAAGGTTTTTTTTTGCATTAGTGATATTTTACTATCTTATTAGTTTTATTTAATAGGTAATTGATAATGTATATTAAAAACGACAGCCACAGATCACATAGCTTGACGTATGAATACGTAAAAGTAGATGTATACATTTTTAGATCTATCAAATAAAGTTGCTCCTATGAGAATTGGACTGTGCAAACATTTAGAACTTTTGAATAGTATCTGCTGCATAGCCCACCGCTTGGCGTATGACACCATGAAGTCACGTTTAGAAATGACATGAAGCTATGAGCGGAAAATAAGAGGAAACCACCTGTCCGAAACAAACAGAAATGATCTAATACCGGTGATCTAAAAGCTCTTATGCAGTAGTACTAGACCAGGCACGTTGAACACTCTGCCCCATGATTTATGTGAAGCCCTCGGACCTCATAATGAATCATTCAATGCGGAGCCACCCGAATATTCTTTATAAAAACGTCCAAAAAAATACAACATTATGGAATGTGACACATGGGAATTTGGCATAATTTGTAGAACTATGCCATTTCAGGTTGGTGCACCAAATCTGCACTCTTTCTTCGATAGGGATAAAAAGTTGAGTTTACACAACAAAATATGTGCGATGTTTTGTAGGACTAACAGTTTTTTTCTCTAATGAAGTGAAATGAAACTACCGAGAGATCTCGACTTACGGAACAACTTTTATCAACAAAAATATGAAAATTATCTTGGCATAAGATTTAGATCCGTCATTACAAACAATACCTGTCCCCTTGCCACACCCAACGCTTGCCTACCCTATTAAATATATATGGAATGACTAAGAGATAGGTTTAGCAAGGAGATAGGTATGGTTTATCATTACGGCTCATCATTGTTGTAAACATCATTGTTTCAAATAAAAAGATTCAAATAAAAAAATAGAGTTAGTCTTATTGTTTTAAATGGGGGCCTAAACATTTTCTTTTTGTTATAATAAGATACTAACTTGACATTATATTAACTTACGATATTGACAACAAAGATTTTTTATTAAATGTGACCTCTCAGTATTTATCAGCACACGAGCATTTTTATGAGCAAAAGCGAAAGAGCCTACCAATTTTTCTGTAAAAGTTATTTCCACATACTTTCCAAGGTTTTTTTTACATGCCACAATCGATACGGGACCTACGGGTTCAACTCCGAAATAAATTGTGCTACGAATTTGTATCGCTCAAGAAAAACCCGTCAACCCCTGCTGGGTTTGAACCCACAAACATCGGATCCTGAGGCGAGCACTTTACCCCAATACCACCGAGTTCGACAACTTTAGTAACTATTTTTAACCAAGCAATGATTTTGGATAATTTCGTTAACCTTGAACTTGCTTGCTTCCCATCGGCTTAGAACAACTCAAAAATTCAAAATTATTTCTGAATTAAAAACAGCTATAAATATTATATAAAATGTTTGACTTCCAGATCAACCTGTATTCCACGCTATTGAGTATCTTTTAAGCTTTTAAATTGTGTCAGAATCAAAGTGACTTATAGGCCTAAGTGTATCATGCCGGGAACACAATCTACTTAACGTTCACGTAACGTAAATAAACACATTGTGTTATTATGAGTGATATAACTCAACGTAAAAACCCTAGTAAGACTAAAAACAATGAATTGGAATGTTTGAAAAAAAAATTGTCCACTGAAATGGAACTCAATCAGTTAGGGTGGATTAGGCTTTAAATATCTACAACAGAAGCTAACTGAATCAACAAAATAAAGTATGTAATACAATGGCGTTTTGTTGTTCCTTAGAAGTGGACAGATGAAATATACCGAAAAACAAACAAAGTACTAAATTGCGGTGTTGAAATTGCTCGCAACATGATGGCCTTTACGCGAACGTTAAGTTGATTGTGATCCCGACATCAAGGGAAGATCAGTACGTCACAACGGGCTTGGTAACCCTTCCCCCATACTATTTCACCTGTAAAGGAAAGTGAGGGAAGCGGCAGTGTGTGCCCACCACACGGAGGAGGATAGATTTAGTCCAAAACACACAGCCTTAGTCCGGCATGCACACAGAGTAGGGAACGTCTCTCGTGCTTAGCCACGAGTCATTCCAGTGTGAACCATCGCACATTTCCGCCACTTGTAAATCAACTACTAACCACGTTTCACCACATACCCTCTATATTCCCGTTGTTAACAATCAATGTTAAACTGCATGCGCTGCTGCTATAATACCCATAAATAAAATTTACAAAAAAAAACACACACACAAGGACACTACACTACATAACATAATGCAAACCCCGCTCTCATACAAAGCGAATGAGATGACGCAATAATGAATGATAATGTTGTGCTGGTGTTCGCAGAAATATTCGAATATATCCCTCTCGCCCCCAATCCTCTGACCACCCCCTTCACCCTAGAACATTTGTCTCATTCCCAGCGACAATAATGCATGCGTGTGTAGGTCCCAGTAGCACGTTCCTACCACTAATTAGGGGGTAGCGAGGGTTTTATAGCGGTGTGGGGAAAGAGGGGGTGGAAACATACACACTTTAAAAAACACAACTTCCCACCCTCAACTCCCAACCCTTTGGACATTTAGAGGGACCGCCAGAGCTAAATCATAACCAAACCTTGCCAGGTATTTGAAGCATTAATATATTTCATTTGTGCAACTAGCCATAAATTTCCAAAACCCCTTCACTCTCAACCATACATATTCATCTCTAAACCACCACCCTTACCTCCACCCTACCCCCTTTAACACAACACACCCGCTCACATACACACACGTTCAATGAAATTTCAAAACACACCTCACGTAGAAATGCAATGCATGCTCTACCCCCTCGATTTTCCGCACCGAATCGTAAAATATACTCGTTCCAGTATGTCAAACCAAAACCTAACCACGTTCTACTTCGTATATATACGTACATACATGCGTACATACATACATACACAGACACACAACATCAAATGATGCTGTCCCTCCCCTCCTCCTTGCCCCCCTATTGTTTTCAATTGTTTTGACCATTCACGGGCTAACAATGGGCGAGCATTGTTGTTGCTAGCAGTTGCCGGTAGATGTCGGACAAAGCGTGTCAATCATGGCGCTCGCCAAGCGTGCGGGCGAGAGACGAATAACAATGAAGACCCGGTCTCTCTCTCACACACACTGTCTCTCTTTTAGGCGCAACAAAACGTTAATAAACATTCTGCCACTTGTTTAATTACTTGGCGTACATCTATTACTGTGCGGAGAGACCTTCGTTGGCAACTGGACTTGATTTAAATACGAGGGGATACTAACAAGCCAAAACCACTGATTTTTTTTATAATCTATTTTTTTTTACGGAAAAAGAAACTTGACATGTGTTAGGTAGTAGAATCATCGAACCAAATATTGGAGAAAAATTACATAATTTTGGTCACTACGGGGAACGTAATTTAGCTTTTGGTAGGATTTATATATAATCATACAAAATATTGTTTTAAGCCCAATTAAACAATTATTACATTTATTTATGAAGTTAAAAAGTAGATCAATAGTCTAAACAAAGAAATGATTAAAAAATCTAATGAGAAAGGTTATACATTGATTGAACTTAAGCTAATGTGCGTTACTATATACAATTCTGATAGACCTAAAATAATGCATACTCCTTGCATCGAGTTGGTTTTTCCATACTCTCTTCAATCTAACGTCTGTGAAGTTGTCCTTATCTACCTTCTTCAGAATTTTATTTTCCTAAGATTCCAGATTTCTAGAAAAAGAGGAAATACCAAAGGATTGCAACGAGAGAGGAATGGTTGGATACATCTAAGGAAGAGAGTGGATATTAGATGAAAAGAAGAGGTGTAGGTAGAGATAAAATAGTATATAAAGAAGAGATAAAGAGTAGAAGGGGTAGAAAAAGAAGATGGTAAAGCAAAATGAAAGATTAAATGGAAAGAAAAAGTGCTACATAGAAAGGTGTAAAGAGGAGGAGTAATAGAAAACAGAATACATAGAGAGGCAAAGGTTAGTATAAGAACGTAGGTGAAGAAGTAGTATAGAGAAAGGGATAAAGAGAGAGAGTTCAGAAAATAAAATATGGTAGAAAGATAAAGAGTAAATAGTAACAGAGGTTAAAACAAAGAGAAAGGAGTAAATTATATCGAGTGGGAGAACCAATAGTTTTTTTACCCAAATAAATCCCAATTTGGATTCTTCAACTGGGAACTCTGTAAAACTTCTTGAGCGTTATTGGCAACGGCAAAGAGCTCACCTACTAAAGAAACTGGAGCTGTGTATGCTGTCAAGTTAGTTAACAGAATATTATTTCTAGTAACGGTGGTCCGAAGTCACTCCCTTCGTGACCGTGAAGTCGTTGCAGTTCTAATCCCGTTGCTCGAGATGGTCAGTACATGGTTACGGGACTTTTCTCCCTGACATGAGCGAGACAGGAAGGATGCGGGCAGGATCAACACTGTCCGTCCACCCAGGGCTCGACACTTCAGGGAAGAACACAACAGTAGGGTACCTTACATGTAATTTGAGATCATTGGGTCATCATTCTCTTTAAATGTTTTCTCAACACTCCGGTAAAAATGGTGAGCTTGTTAGTACGACTGACTCCGAGGGCAAAATGTTCCCTCAATATCGGTTGAAATAACGGCAATTTTCCTACGATGGGATTTAAAATTAATTTCTCCGAATGAATAATATTATTGATAGTTTGTAAATCTGATCGTCTGAGTGATTGCTACAATTGTTCAGGTTATGTGCTGGTAATGTTCAACTAGCTAAGAAGCTTAGGTTTGAATGTTTAAGTTTGAAAAAGATGGAGAATTAAACATATGATCATTTTGGCACGTTAATTTGGTTAATCGTATAGTGCAGTGGTTCTCAAACTGGGGCACGCGTACCCTCGGGGGTACGTGAGTGACTTTCAGGGGATGCATGAGCAGTTCTTTAAGCGAAAATGGGCAACATTACAAGATAACCAAACGTGTTAGGGAATTTTTGAGATGACTGAGGGAAATTTTCACCTTTGATTGATTACCTGATTACCTGTAATTTGGGGAAAATTTATCATGGGGGGTACAATAGACATTTTGTTTTGACCAAAGGGTACAATCTAAAATAAAGTTTGAGAACCGCTGGTATAGTGGATAATACAAGTTGTGCGGGTAAAACTCACAGCCACACCCTATCAGTGAAATGCCGAAATTATAAAGTATGTATGCGGATGCCACACACACACACACACCCGTATTAGAAGAAAGCTTTCGGCTAAATGCCACAGTAGATTCTTTCGCTTTTAAAAACTCTTGGTTTTGAAACTGTCCTGCAACTAATCAGACCATAGCTATGATCGCATGACCCGAAACTGGCCAGACAAACAATCTCTTGCAAACAACATTTATGCCCTTCATCCTGCAAGGTGCGTTCACACAGTAGCCTCAGACTGGCTAGTTATGGTTTCTTACAAGTACCTACAGTCCTCTTACAACACGCTCGATGACAAATTCTAGCTCATAGTACTTTAACGTTAATATTGGATGTTACGAATGTTTCGGTTCAAGTCCCGGTGGGAGGGAAATTAGGTGAGTTACGAATGTTTCAGTTCAAATCATGGTGGGACCTAAATTAAGCGGGGAAATAAAGTCTCGGTTCAAATTAGGTGGGGCATAAATTAGGTAGGATACGAATGTTTTATAGTTAATTAAAAGTGAAGCTCGAAATTCACTGTTACCCACTCATAAACTCAATTAAAAACAACAACACTTAAATGTTATCTTTCATAATGTTCCCTTGTGTTTTCATTTATTTTCTACACACCACAGGAGGGATATTATAGAGAAAAGGTCAAATACTTTTTTTTTCATTTACCTGGAAGAATAATGGACAACCATCTTGTGAAGTAAAAATATATCTTCATTGAAGCTGGTCGGGATAAGAAAAAAAATGACCTTACAAAGTACGATAAGCCCCTATTGTAGACGTTGAGAGACTCCTTGGTACAAGAAACGTTTGAAGCTCATGGAAGCTCATTTATCAATAGATAACAAAGGGCAAAAAGACACGGAGTTTTTTTTACATGCGCTAAAGATCCATAAGGGGTGATTAGTGACAGGGATTACACTCTTTAGTGTGCTGCAAATGAGCTACCTCATCCTTAGTTTTCTGAGAGTGAATATTGAATTGTCGATTTCAACGAGATTTGAACCAAAAGTTTCAGTTATCCTAGACAATATGTATTTTAATGTATTTCAGCTTCTGACTCTTGATGAGAATTACGATTATATCGCATGTTAGGTTCTTCCTTCCCTCTCCTAAAAACACCCTGCAGTTACCCCACTATATTTATTAATTTTAACCTTACAACGTGTTGATGCCTTCCCATAGTTACTTCCTAATTCAGATGCCAAACCCTCAATCTTTGAAAGTTCCCTTCTCAATCAATATTATTTTTTTATTATGTAAGGCACTTCTATTTTACGTCTCCCTTCTATCTAACGGTTTATAGTGAGGTTCATATAATTTCTTTAAAGCTAGAAATAAAAATAAGAAGTGCGGAAAGATTCTCCAAAAGTAGAATTGATCATTTCATAGCTTGAAAACTTAGTGTATAAAAAGATTTCTTCCTTGAAACAATTATTTATAGGCTCCTAAATAAAATATACTAAAATTGTGGAAATACTTAAGTATGTAATTGCAAATATTTGGGATTTAATTTAAAAATCACACCTGAATTCAAAACCCAGGAGGTTTAATTTGGATTACAACCAAGCTCTCTAGAGATATTTCAAAATGGAGCGTCATACACACCTCATCACACAAGGTTAAGTCCGTATTTGGGACTTGGTACCGCAAGAAACACTTATATTTGAATCATGATGTGTGCACTCATTGACTTTATTCGGACTAAAGAATAAACTATACATATTGCAATTATAATTTACTAAATAATCTCTGTACAAAAATAGCTTGCATAGCACGCGCTACACATGCCAACCACGAATCTTGGAGTGTCTGTTTGATTTTTCCTAGTAACTGACGACTTCTCACGTTATTAAATAAACTCAAGCCTAAAGAATGAGTGATTAACCTCCGTAAAGAACTATCTCATTAAGTGTATGTATGTATGTATATATATATATATATATATATCATCGACTCTCCATTGATTGGATTACCGGTGACAGGAGACCGAAGTTCGAATCTCGGTTGAATATACTGAGGACATATTTCCAAATGTGATTTATTTTACCGTACTTTAAACAAGTTAAAGCGGGTCCAGTTCTTTTTAACTACCTTCCCTTTCTTCACCCCTCGGGTTAAGCTGTAGATGAACCTCGAGTTAAAATGTATGTATAAACCTAGTATAGGCCTGTTTTCTTTGTCTTTCGCGTTCTCCTAGACATCCGGGATGTGTGGAATATTAATAAGGCTAATTCACTGGGAATGAGTGCGGTAGAATTGAAAGGAAATGTAGCCACACTTACGTGGAAGTAGGGTGGGAAACAATTTAGGGGAAATTGCTTCAATGTACCCGGCTGTAATTCGAACCCAGCCTTCCCTTTCCCCGAAAACCAGACTAGATGATTTTGATATCTAGTCCGCGTGCCCACCGTTTCGGATTTTAGAGATTAATATACGTTTACAACAATAAAATTGTTACAAACACGCGCGAAGAGCACTGATATTAGTGTTATTACTCCAAATAGGGTCAAACTTGTGTGCGTAGAGTGTTTGGCGCGGTATGAGATTATCCTAACTAAAATACACGGGGCGTGCGGCCCAGGTTGGTTAATCATAGGGCTTTTGCTACTGTTGTTAAAACATCAATTAATCCTACCTTGTGTGTTTGTTTACTTCTGACTCGCGTTCGGTTTCTATAGCCAATGTATGTTCAACCGCTTGATAGTTACGTTAGGTTTGGTTAGATAAGTTTGCCTAAATGAAAGACAATCGACGGATGGACTGGGTTATGCTATGTTAGATTAGATCTGCATAGATGAAAGAATATCGACTGATGATTAGGTTAGATTGGTGGCCTGGCGGTCTAGGGGTAAGGGGTCAGACTTCTGTGCTGGCGGCCGGGGTTCAATCCTCGGTCCCGGCACAGATTTATCTGATTACCAAACCCTTCCTTCACCTCTGACAAGACATCTTGTGAATGTGGGGAATGCCAGGCCTCCACCGTGGTTCGGATTCCACGTTAAACTGTAGGTCCTCCATTTCATCTCACAATCACCCTACCATTACACATTAGCGTAAGTGCGTATAACCCGAACGGGTAGTAAGACGCGGTGCTAATAATAATAATTAGGTTAGATTAGGTTGTGATAGGTTATTATTATTATTATTATTATTATTGTGTTCTGCCTTACGAAAGGTCAATTCCTTGTGTCAGTTAACTTAAGACCGTCAATGCACCCTATTCTCTGCTCCCTCCTTCAGCTTGATGGTTAGGTTAGGTTGGATTAGATTATGTTAGGCTTGATCTGCTTAAATGAAAGGAAGACATCTGTTCATCCTCCATCCATACGTCCGATTTCGGTTGGTCCAAAATATGTCCCATTTACTTACTAATACTGTTCCAAACGTTCAACGGTCGAACTTGTAGACACAGAAAACGACAAGTGCC
>CABFOV010000450.1:0-75918 GCA_902141375.1 Timema poppense
CTATTGTTGTTAATAAATAATAAACTCTCTTGTTACCAACCTGAATTTTATTTGGGATATAAATAAAAGGGGGGGTAACAACGCCAGGATTTTTGCACAATCTGTAAAATCATTGTAATATTTGTTAATTAGGGACATTAACTGAAATCTTAAAATATCAGTTATTTGGGTAGATCAAAAAGTGGAGTGAATAATTTAGCATGGTGTTTCAAACGAGTCCTATTACCCCTTAAATAAGGGTTGTGAAGTGACAGAAGATGTATTTCCCCATTAATTTTGACTCATCCAGTTTTAAGCATAAGTTACATGACTTCAAACCATTCAATTTTATGAAAAATTAAATTTTTTGCTCTGCTCTTAAATTTAGCTTCCCGGAAAAATAATAATTTATTCTGGAAAACCTGGGAGACACAGGTAATTCTGTAGTAATAAATTGTAACAACCCTGGCCGTGGGAAACCACAACCCCTTCCACTCAGTGACGTAACTTAAACCTCGCCCTCATAATACCATCGTCAACTCAATCAGGGTGATGTATATTATACATAGCTTACACTAATTTAAGAACATATTATGAGTAATTGATGAGCATGCAACCTACATAACTGGCTCTTCTTTTCTGGTTTGCCGGAGATGGAGAATTCGGAGTTTGAATCCTGGGTAAGTGTAATGAGAATGTTTTTTCCTAAAAAAAAATTATCACCATGTCTTACTATCTGTCCAGGTTATATACATACATATTAATTTATCTAATGGAATAGGGATGAGAGGTAATCTACCCCAATTTACGTAGAAGTAACTTGGGAAACCGTTTAGGAAAAATCGCCCTCAATAGATCTGACCGGAACTCAAAACCCAATATCCCTGACTTCAACAGGCCAGTCTAGCACGAGAGTGACGCTTTAAACCATTCTACACCTGAAGCGAGCTTTTTCCTAAATTATTTTACAACTACTCTCCATTCAAATTCGGGTATATTTTCAATAAGATATACCTTACTACTACCCTATTAGTTTGGTGAAAAACGTGAATATCCAGGACGGGTAGTACGATTTGGTAAAAAAATGTTTGTAGATAGAAAGATAAAGCAATTATAGAGAAAAAAAACTCAATATATCCATCCAAGATTTAATCCCCGTCCAACTGAACCATAGTTGATTATCCCATTTAAGCACTCTGGCATATCTGCTTTTGGAAATAGGCTGCCTTTCTGAATAATTTACGACTTGGATATTCACATTCCCCTTTCAAATGAATAATAAAAAATAGCTGCAAAGAGAAATCAGATAAATATTTCTATAAGCTTCCAATCGATCCCAAAAAGTATGTTGTATCACGCCGACACATTATAAAACAACTATAACTAGTGGAAATTAGTGAAAGTAGGGCGAGACACAAGAGTAATATTTTGATTTTTGATAAAAGAGTAGATGGGCTTAACCGATAGAGACCAAGAGAATAAAATACAGTGAGGAAGACAGAGATAGAACTGGATAGAAAGTGATCGATGCCGTTAGTGGAATGATCCCTCACATTTACTAGTCTGTCCTTTACTCTACCTCCTACTACTATCACGCTCCTCCCCCCACCTTTTTAGTTCTTGCTCAAACTCTAGCCTACTTGTTATGCATTGCGTTTCAGTCATAAGGGTGACCCCCCTTTCTCTTTCCACCCCTCCCCCTCCTTCCCCACTCAACTACCCTGTGTGCCTTTTGTTTTGTTCGTCCTATCTTCTATGGGGAGAAGTATATGGGGTGGATAGTGGGAGTAGCTTCACGCTGTTCAGGATGATTATACAGATATAAGGGATCGTAGAGCACCCTTGTTATACTATTACAAGAAAGAGCTCTTCACTCTTCTAGTTTTACCCTCAAAACATACAAATACAAATCAGTGGTTACTAGTTGGCTGCTGCTAGGGATTCAAGGCTTTTATAGGACTGTACCAGTAAACTGCACCAGTAAACTGCACCAGTAGACTGCACCAGTAAACTGCGCCCTTACCTTAACAATCCATTTTACCAAACACACACTGAATAATGTAATTACCGAATGTATAAATGTGTTTTGTATTTAAAGGGAAGGTTTGATACTGAATGGGAGGAAAGAACTTTAGGCCTACTAGTAAAGTTCTGTCAAGCCTTACTTAGCTTTGCAAAAACCCACGAACCATACCTTAAATTTATAATACTGTGCTCCGAAATTAATGCCCCTTAATTGATTATGTTGGGCAATGATATCAGAGGTGGATGTAGGTGGTATGGCAACTCTTCAATATCTTGTAATTTTTTTTGCCGTGTGACAGGAAGCATCAGGGAAGCAGTCTGACAAAAAGGTGCCTAACATGGGAGTGCATATGAAGCAGAGGTGTATAATTGAATTCCTTCATACGAAAGATACTCCGCCCAATAATATGCATTGACTCTTGCTGAACGCTTACGGAGAGCAAACAGTATAGTTGAGCACAGTGAGACAGTGGGTGACAGGTTCAACAGTGGTGACAACGATGTGAGAGACAAGCCATGTTCCGGGTGGTTTTGTACAGTTGTCAGCCTCCCAAAATGAAGAGCGTCTCGATCAGCTTATCAGCGCGAATCAGCGAATTACGACTAAGGAACTGTGTATGGAGATTAATGTCAGCTTCAATGCACTAGAAACTATAATATGTTGGAAACGTTGGCATATTGCAATATTTGTGTGAGATGGGTTCCATGAACGCTCACACAGGAACAGAAATACCACCACCAAATAAAATATGCCAGGACTTAATGAACAAGGCTGAAGATGACATTTTCCTGGACAGCATCATCACCAGTGACGAGACATTGTTTCACCACTACGAGTCGGAAAATAGCGACAGTCCAGGTTGTGGCAACATTCGAATTCTCCATCAAAGAAAAGTTCAAGACACAGCCGTTAGTGGGTAAAGTGATGTGCCCTGTCTTTTGAGATCGGAAAGGCATGATCCTCCTGGACATTCTGGAACCCTGACAACCCATCAAATTTGACCACTACATCTTGACGCTGACTAAGCTAAGGCCTGATTTCCAGAATCATGCCACAAGAAAAGACAAAACTCTCACTTGAAGCATGATAACGCCAGGCCCTATACCAGTTTGAAGGCCATGGACCAAGTTAAAACCTTTTTTTGGATTGTCCTACCACACCCACCGTATGGTCCGGATTTGGCATCTTCTGATTTCCATTTGTTTGGGCTAATTAAAATGGACTACGGGGGCAACAACGTCGTCATTTCAGCTGTGGAAAATTGGGTCGCCTGATGGCGAAAATGCAAACAATCCTCATCGTTTGGGAACACATGGTGTCATGCTGTTTCCAACGGTGGACTGTTTAAAGAAGATGCTTATAATGTAAGCTCGCCTTATGAAAACTATATCTATGATAGCGCTACAAAGTTCGATTTAACTATACCACTCCTTCCTAGACTATGACTGACCATTATTTTAATCGCCGGATAGCCTCATCACGTGTTTTATTATTTTTCTATATATAAGTTTTTATATTATTACTCATTCCACTCGATCTATTTATTCAATTTTATCCTTTTTTAACCCTCCCTTTTTACAGAGGAGTGATGGTATCTTCTTATCACTCTTGTTTACTAGAGTTTTTATTATATTTTATCTCCTATATTAAGATATTTTACCTATTTTTATTCTACTTTTTCTTTACAAAAGTACGTTCTTTTATTCTTTCCCTTTACAGTAAATTTATTTAATCACTTTTTAATTCATGTTTGTTTTCGTTATATGATATATAATTTTCCATTTATTTCTATGCATAGGTGAGTGCGAGTCTTGTTAGGTTTTTCCTTGACCAGCAGGGTAGTGGTTCGCTTCACGAGTGGGTACCTCCACTAGGTTTTTCCTGGAAACGTGAACTGCCTCACAGCTCACGGCCAAGTCCCGTCTACTATGGAAGGCCGCTTTCTAGCTCCCCCTTGCCCCCCATGAAGAGTTCCGGCACTGGTGGTCGGCGCTAAGGTGACATGGAATATCGTTTAGGAACTGGGCGAAATATCGGTAAGCCCAGTGGCCTACAATAGCCAACGGTATGAAGATTTAGGTGAAAGTTGTAGCTACGGCTACTAGATTATAGCCCAGACGGGAAGTAAAATGCCTAACAACAAATTTAAAAAAACACACATTTAAAAGCCAATACACGATATTCTATGTTATTGTATGATTAAAGTTATTTCTCTAAGTATAGTTACATCACTAAACGACATACAAACTAGCTTAAGCTCGCACCAGTGCTCACAAGGCCTAGATATATTGCCAAAAATGTACGAAAATGCTTGCGGTGGGGTCGATGTTCGAGTCTTGACCGGATGTATGTGTGGTATTTTATCACACATCTTATAAGGTATCCTTCCTCATCCTTACCCCTTAGATTGAACCGTTATTAATTTTGGGTTACAACTAAATAATTTATCAAATAAATGCCTCTAAATTAGTTTGTTTATATTATATGTATTAATGTATAGGCATGCTAAATTTTTTTCAGAAAAAAAACCAACTACCGTACTGTGTTATATATTCATAATAAAATTATTTACAATTTATATACGCTACAAGCAAAATTCCCATTATTAAATAAAAACCTATCAAACTCGTTTTTTATAGATATGAATTATTATTTTATTTACATTTAAAATGTAGTTGTTTGAAATACAGGACAATTGCGTTAAAAAATATACTTTCCGATCATAATTACAAATAAGAATACTGCTCTCGTTTCTCTTGCTTTATGGTGTTCTCCATAATTCAAATATTTCTCTAAACTTTATAGATCTAATCTTATTTTTAAATTAGTAAGGGAGTACCTTCAATTAACGTATTTTAAAATAACAGTTAGTCCTAATGAGCTATTGAGAATGCTCATGGTAAGATACAGATACAAATAACTCTTAGATTTTGTTTTCTATACAGAAAATCACGTCAAAGGGAATCAAGCAACATTCAGAAAATATTTTTTTTTAAATAAGCACTTGAACTTATTTTTCTCTCCAACCAAAATACTTTTAATAGGCAAACTTTACTAATGTAGCGACGCTTTGCTACAAAAGAGGGTTATTTCATCAAAGCAAATAGAGACTTTAGAGTCTGGTCGTATTTTGAGTTAAATTGTTGATCAGTACTACCCGTATTTTCATGGTTTTTTTTGGCAAGATTGATAAAATGTTTTTTTTTAATATGTGAAAATAATTTTTCCATGATATTTTCTAGTCTACGATTATAATAAAACTACTAAAATTCTTTATGATATGATAATTAATTTTCATAATAAATATATTATTAGTAATGCAACATTTTAAGTATGTGTAATAGCTACAAATAACTTACACGCGGGGATAAGTGGACAAAGTCGTCGGTCTCGTCTTGTTTGGTTTTTAGTGGACGAGTACGTCGGGGCTCTTATCCCTGAGGTGGACTTTTCTAAGTGGGTTTCCACTCTCCCAACACGCTAATGTGGGTACACTTCCTCTGAATTCAACCTTCCTTATCCCTAACACATTGTTTTAATCAGTACAAATGCGTGTAGCTCAAACGGGTAGCAAGACGCGGTGCTGAAGAAACACGTAGTCACAAATAGAATTATCTATTGACATTTGAATAGATAATTATGATCTTATAATTTAAATATTTTCTATTTTTTTTAATCAAGATGAGTACCCATCATTTGGCCTAAAGGGTAGGCCAAATGACTTTAGGCCAAACGACTTTAGGCCAAATTACTTTTGTGAATTTAAATTAAGCCAAAGGAATGTTGCGAAGTTAATTTTTAGGCCAAATGACTTTTTGTAAAATTAATTTTTATACCATTTATTTAAAATGTGTTTATGTTGTCTCCGGAAACTTTCGTTATGATTTGTAGTGATACTACTAGATGGTGAGATGTGTACTGTCTAGTTAAATAACATATACCACCGTTTCAAAATACATTTGCCTTCGCTCTATTTACTACTTCCCAAGGTATAGCAGCACGTCCATTAACCTGTAGTACCACTTTTGTATGTTGGACTTTTTGCATTGCCAAAGTTTTGTATTAGTTTTTGTGCCTTATTGGACCACAAATAAAAATGTTTTGTGCCCTTACCCTTTTTGATTAATTACCATATATATGTGGCCACTCCATTTTAATAATTTTGTTTTATTTTGAATCTTGAACTTTTTTCAATGCCAAATATTTGAATTAGTCTTGTACCATTTTGTACCAGAAATAAGAAGTTTTGTACTCGTACCCGTTTTGAGTAATTAACATATAAATGTGGCCACACCATGTTAATAATTTTGTATTATTTGGATTTTTTTTTTCAGTGCAATTTTTTTTTTCAATTATATTAACTTACTCGGGTTTGCCCACGCTAAGTTGGGTAAATTAACGCATTTCTAGCGAATCATCTAAACCAAGTTTTCTCAAACTCTACGCAGTTAAGCCATACACGAACATTAAAAGTAATTGTTAAGACTCTCTTTTATTAGAATAAAAAATAACCTTTTTACATTAAAATACAAGAATGAGGTATTAATTATTTAATTTATTTCTTTATTTTCTGATAGTAACCTGGTAAGTTTATAAAGAAAAGTAAAATTTTGTCAAATATTCATAAAATATCACGTTTCTCTTAACATTTTATGATGGAAATATTATTATTAGCACCGCGTCTTACTACCCGTTCGGGTTATACGCACTTACGCTAATGTGTAATGGTAGGGTGATTGTGAGATGTAATGGAGGACCTACAGTTTAACGTGGAATCCGAACCACGGTGGAGGCCTGGCATTCCNTCGAACCCCGGCCGCCAGCATAGAAGTCTGACACCTTACCCCTAGACCGCCAGGTCACCGACCGGAAATATTATTCACATAAAAAATAAAAAATATGTAATTGTCTTTTGGAAGCACGAGGGGTTTTTTTCTATCAAAGATGGTTCATGTCAGCTTTTATTTTTATAACACAAAAAGGAAGGCCTTTTTCAACTGCCAGTTGATTTTTGTAATTCAAATTATCATACTTGTTGAGAAATTACTTCCATACAAATGTATGTAAATGCTAAGATAAAAATTAATTTTATTGCTTCTTAAGTCAAACAGAATATTAATTTTTTATAGTCAAACAGAATTTAGCAAGTCGAAGGAAGTGAACAATTGGTTCACAGATAAAACGATGCTGCGCTTCACCTGAAATCCCCTCGCGCTTCGCAGTTTGAGAAAACCTCATCAAAGCTACCAAAAAGAAAATTTCAGACACGTGTAAGGCGAGAACTTTGTTTGTATGTCGATGAAGCCACATATTAACTATAACAAGGAACCAAAATATATTTTTTAATATTTGTAGTCTTTGTATCAATATTTGCTCGCTTACGCCTAGACATTGTTGAAATGAACACCAAAATAAATAGTTTAAATTTACTATCTAATAATCAAAACTAAATTTAAATAACTTAAAAAATACCTATATTTAGGGCACAGCTGCAAGCACGATAACAATGGCTCTTTTACGTGAAGACATTGTTGTAAGGAACACACACAAAAATAATAGTTTAAATTTATTATTTAAAAATGAATTAATTTGAAAGAATCAGTCTAGTTAGCGCCTTAGTTTATCAAACAAATTGATATGTTAGTAATATTTCTAATTGTTTTGGAAATCCCCCATCCCCACCTATACATTATTTATCTTAACACCTGATAAACAATNNNCCCCCCCTCAATCATCAATTATCTAGCTCCCATTTAAACACTTATAGCTTTAAGATTTATTTTGTTATATATTAGTTGTACTCCTACCTGCCAACCAAATTTTAATGTTCTACTACATCTAAAAGTTTTTTTTATAAATTATGTCATACCCCTTTAATTTCCTTAGGTTACATTTTAAATGTACATACTCAATAGTTATTTGGAAGTGTGCGTTTACCAGCCTGCCAAATTTCAATCTTATATCACATTACAGTGAGATGTTTCTATTGGTTTTGTAGATTTAAAACCTCCCCATCCCCCAACACCCCTTTTTATTTTACATCTCATCTCAAAAGGTTTTTCTCTATTACAGTCTATCACCACTATTTTCCAGGATGTCATTTTAAATAATTATTATTGATTAAATGTTTATTTGTTTTGGTTCCTATACCTGCTTAACGTATTTAAGTTATTTACCACCCAGAGAGGTAATTGAATGTATTAGTTTTGGAAATATTAAACTGCCCATTCCCCTCCATCCAACCATTTCTCCAACTCCCACTGAAAAGATTCAAATTTTAAGATTTATTTGGTTATCTTGATGGGTCCTTATACACAAGACTATGCATCGATTCCTGTATAACTTATTGATTTATATTATATAACTGGATGGCCATCTGTGGCTGAAATTTTGAGCTGTCGTCTGCTTACCATTGTTAAAGAGAGAAATAAATGTGTGGGTATCTCTTTCTCTCTTACACCCATACAAGGCAATGTGACATTTTGACATTGTTCATTAATTTGATAGAATATATGAGATACAAAAAGGTATGCTCAGTTAAATGAAATAAATTTGTAAGTAAAAACTTTGCAGAGCATAATAGAGTTCAAAACTGGTGAGTTTTTTCTTTAAATAAGTTGATGGAGGCTAATATATAATATGATTTTTGGAGGAAGCTCGTTTGGAAAGATTTATCTCGTACCAGAATCCCACCCTATAGTAGTATTTAGGTAGGATAAAAGACCTTCCAGAAGGGAATTTCTACTTCTGGTCTAGATTGCCGTTCATCCTACCAAAATACTAATATATGATAGTATTCTGGTACGAAATAAAGCCTTACAGATTGGGATTCCTACTAAAATCAGAGTTTAGTAGATATCATGCTTCCTACAACCCTATAACCTAAATTATCTTTTTAAAGTAATACTTCTACACAAAGTATATCATTCAATCAAATATAATACAGTTTTTAGCTAACGTGTTTCATTATAGTTATCAAACTTTCAACATAATATGGCTTATGAAAGCAACATACAAGATATGAGCCAACTTTTTTTTTAACAGGTAATATAATAATACTTTCTACAAGCCTATGACCTTATGCCAGGATCACAATCAACTTGACGTTAACTTAACGTAACGTTCACTTAAAGTTAACTTAACTTAAGAAAACAGATTTGTGATCACAATTCACGTAACTTAACGTAGCAACTCGAGCCAAGCATCTGTATTCTCGAGTATGATCTGTGATTTGCACTAGTTGTACAGTGATGATCTGTGAATGTTTACAGTTTTCAATCGATATAATAAATATATATTACTAAACTTTTTTGACAAATTTAGCTTTCCTATTTTGGTTTAATTACTTTGTTTCAATGTCTGATCTCTATAACATAAGCTAAAGACTAGGCCCTGATCTTAAAACCTACAAATGAATAACTAAATAGCCCTGTTGACGTCACTCGCATAATGATTGGCTGACTATTTCACGTGATACCCTTCAAGTAACGTTCACGTAAAGTATAAGACCTCCCAGGACATCTCTTACGCTAAGTTAACTGCAAGTCAACGTTAAGTTAACTGCGTCGTAATTACTTCCATTTAAACACAGGAGGAGATCATTTACATTAAGTTACGTTAAGTTAACTTTAAGTTAACGTTAAATTGGTCGTGATCCCTGCATAAGTGATAATCTGAATGTATGACAACTAAACAAAATTTGTCACTCAAACAAATGTAATCAGGTTTTAAGATACCTTATTCATTATATTTATCGAAATGTCAATATAATATGGTTTCTGTAACCAATATATAAGCTAATAGCCAACTTGAAATATAAGTGTATTCTTGGCAGACTGTAAACAATATGAACGATAACTACATATTTAAATATATTAAAGATTTTATTCGTATATGTACAGTATTACCTGTAAAACTGAATTGTATGTCCTTTAATGCAAATGTTTCTTCAGTCATGAGTGGTATAATATTTCCTCATTTTCAAACAATAACAATTTTATTCATCATAGACTTGTATTCGCATAAGAACATTGAAAGAAACCGTTAAATTTGTCCCCCCACAATTAAGCAGACAATAAACTTGAGCGTCACGCTTTGTTCCTTGGCAATGCGTGTGTTTATTTCCATCCAGTATAATATAAAGACCATTTATATAACTGGATGGACATCTATGACTAAAATTTTCAAGCTGTCGTCAGCACACCATTGTGTAAGAAGGAAGAAAACTTTCTGGTATCTTACTTTCTTTTACACACATACAAAGCAATGTGAAATTTTGGAATAATTCGCTAATTTGTATCAATATATGAGATATGTTAATGTATGATTAGTTAAATGAAATAAATGCGTTAATATAAGGTTTGAAGAGGATAATAAGTTACAACACTCTTGACTTGTTTCTTTAGATATGTCGATGTAGACTAATACAGTAATACTTCCTACAAGCCTATAACCTAAATGAACGTTTAAACCTATACACAAAAACATGTAATTAAGTGTTAATGTACCTTATTTCATTAAAGTTATCGAACATTAAATATAATATGGCTTCTGAAAGCAATAGTTTATACAATCTAAAAACCAACTTTAAATACATTGTAATATATAGTAATATTTTCCTACAAACCTAGACCCTTAGTGATAGTTTGAACGTAAACTACTACCCAAAGTGTGTCATTCAAATAAATGTAATTAAGTTTTAAACTACCTTTATTTCACTATAGTAATTGAACTTTCAATATTATAATATAGTTTTTGAAACCAATATATAAGCTAATAGCCAACTTAAAATGTATCATAGTCTTGGCAGAATGTAAACAACATGAACGATAGATACATATTTTAATATATCAAAGATTTTATTCGTATTTGTGCGGTATTAATTTTAAAGCTGAATTATATATCCTTTAACGTAAATGTGTCTTCAGCCAATGTATCTTCAAACAATAATACTTTTACTCACCAGAAACACGTTTTGGCATAAGAACGTTGAAAGAAACAGTTAAATCTGTCCCCTCGCACCAAGCAAAAGATAAACTTAAGCGTCACGACTTGGTTCGTTGCAAGGATGAGTGTATGTCCATCCAGTATAGTATAGAGATCACTGAGGTTACTAAAGTACAAGGTAGGGTCGTCTCCCTATACCAGCCTGCATTCAGCTCTACCCTAGCGCGGCGCTGCTGTGACGTCGGCTCGTGGCCTAGCCGAGCTTGCTTCTGTTCAGTACATGTGACTGTGCGGTGTCACACTCGTTATTAGCTTCTTATTTATGTCAATTATGCTAACAAAGTCATTGTAAATAGTAAGTGTTTTTGTGTTTTTTGTAAGCTTTCCTATTATTTATGCGTGAAGTGTTTCAAAACGTATCGTAACAAATCTACCATTGCCGTGTGCAATAAAAGTAATCTAAGGGATATGGTGCTATACACAATACTTTCATAAAGATTCTGATGTCAGACGAAGATGCATTCACTACTGAACGCGATAGAAAATGGAGTCCTACTTCGTATTTTATTTGCTCAGAACATTTTTTCCATAATGATTATGAATAAGACTTTCAGGCCTTAACTGCTAAACTTGCCTAAGAAAAACAAATTAAATTGCCTGCAGTACCCTCCCTTATTTGTGGTGTCTCCGAAAATGTTATTTAAGTGAAAAATATTACCCGTGAATCTAGGCATTATATTATATTGATGAAACAAATAGTAAGTTATATCAAGACGGGTAAAAGTATTTGGAAGACCTCCAATATTTTTAATTTATGGGAAAGTCCATCCATCCATTAAGTTATCCATCTCACCTTAAAACATACTTGAAAAACATTATTTCTTAAATGTGATAAATCACGTGGCTGTATTACATAAATATGTTTTGTACACGATCTTAATTTATTGTATTACATAAACAAATGTATATAGTACTGTAGTTAATAAAAGAAGTAACGTGTTTGGTGACGTCAATGTTCACTTAAATTAAGTGTTAACTAATCAATATAAAATGAATAACCCTCTTGTATGTAGGCTTATTCATAAACCAATTTGGAGTGTGGTGAAAATCTTGAATTTATATTAATGGTCATTTGAGAGTGTCTAACTAAATATTTAAAAGGTAATATTAGATTCGTCCACATTTATGTTATATAAGTAGTGATGATAGAGAATAACAATAATAATACCCCCGATATGTGTCCCCTCAAAGTTGGTAATAAAATGTGTGTCCTCCCCCTACCACCCTTGAGTTGGAAATAAAGTTGTCCTCCAAAATATCAAAGTCAGGCACGTCCATGGGCAATATACTATATTCTATAAATGTGCAGAAAAAGGAAACTAAAGAAGGTGTAGCTCTTGTTCTTTGTGTCTCTCAAAATATAAGCAACGAAACAAGTAAACCAATTGTGAATAAAACTGAAACAATTAAAACATGTCTTGAATGATTACAAAATGAAAACAGGATATCGTAATTCAGTCTATTGAAAAGAAAATCTCTGGAAATCCGTAGGCTCAGGAGCATACTTATCATATATATAATTTGATATACCCGTTTCCGGTTATAAAAATTACGAGGAAATGGATGAACAATTTTTGACAAACGAGCACTCATTTTAATGGTTAGGAGTCCAGGATGTCGGGGGAAAATAGTATTTTCCCACCAAGACCCGTTTTTCACAGATAGTTTTTTCCACCATGGAAACCATTATTTGTGTTATTGGCTGCAGGGATATAAATATTTAAATAAAATATATATCTTTGGCTAAAAAATAGTAACTGAATCTTTATTGTTGGTCCGAACACAGTTATCACATCTATCAATCTGCAAATAAAATATTTCTCTTTGGATGCTGATTTCACCATAGATGTTGGTCAAAACATAACTAGATTGAGATTGCCTGAACTGGGGAAGCATTTATTATTGGAATGTTGCTATCTTTAATTCACACCTAAATTAATAATATCGATCATAATTTGCAAATTAAATGGTTAAGTTGTCATTTACATATAATATTTTATACGTTTTGTTTCGCGCCTGAACTAAAAAATATATCAACGATACAAAGATGTTTAAATATATTTACTTTGTATTTTAAGATCAAAAAGGATAAAATTATCTTGAAATATGTTTAAAAATAGACATTTTAATTATCTAAATGTAGGTTTTGGCGCTAATTTTTTTCAAATAATAGCTTTTGATATTATATTTATCAAATAGTAACACAATACAAATACAGTAAGTTCAGTTATGTTTCCATACTACCCCTATTACACTCTCGGTCTCAATCTTTCTCTCTAACTCTCTTTCACTCAAACATTCTCTAACATTTTCTCTTTCTCTAAAATTTTCTCCCTCTCTAATTTTTGTTCTCAAAGTCTCTCTTACACGCTCTTATATTTTATCTCTCTTTCACACAATACCCCTCACAACCTCTTTCCCAAAATTTCACTCACACTCTCACACTCTCTCTTTCTTACACACATTCCCTCACACACTTAATCAAGAACTCTCCCTCAAATACTCTCTCTCACACATACAATCTCTCTCTCTCTCTCTCTCATACACACTCGCTCCTTTTCTCTCTCACCAATAATAATAATAATAATAATGATAATAAAGGATCTAGTCAAACCCGTCATTTAAGTTTATATATATAGCCATTATGATATTGATGTTCACTGGCAATTATTTTTTTCAAACGTCGCTATTATATCCATTTAATAATACAATAGGCCTGGCTAAAAAAATATGTTCATGTATAGTTAACATCGCTTTATTCCAGTAACTTTAGGTGAAAATGGGCGTAACTTTAGAAAAATGCCAAATGAGTGAGCTTTGCTATTCTATATAGGTTGTCAAAAGTCTCCATCATTCGATTGTACGCATATAATTCTACCACGCGTAAATGGTGCTGAAAATTGTGTTGTTTTTTATTTTCAATAATATCTTTGTTCCTATTAGCTTTATGACCATGAGATATACTAACAAAGAAATAAAATTGGAAATGTATATACAAAAAAAGGTTGTATAGTGTATTGTGAGATACTGAGATATTGTTTTTGCTTGTAGAATTAATATTATAGGTTTGTTGGGATAAAGCTGAATGTAGGAGATATGTCAATGTTTTTAGAAATATTGTAACTATCTCGCCTCACTTGTGCTATCTATATCCAGATGAAACAAATAACAGTACTTTTTACTTTCCGAAGATACCCGAATGTTTTAAATTTACATTTTAGGCCAAATGACTTTTGTTAAGTTAATTTTTGGGCCAAATGACTTTAGTGAAATCAATTCTTAGACCAAATGCCTTTAGGCCTAATGACTTTTAGGCCAATGACTTTAGGTCAAATTACTTATAGACCAAATTACATTTGGTTTCATTTTTAGGCCAAATGCATTTAGGCCAAATTACTTTAGGCCAAATGCCTTTAGGCCAACTGCCACGTCCCCATCAAGGCTTGCTCACAAAACTTAAAACTTTGATCTTAAAAAAAACTATAAATTCATATAGTATTAAAAAATGATTAAACACGTTAAAAACCAAGTATTGATTTTGTAAATTAATTTAGCTTATGCTCTTAAGTACGTTTTAAAACATAGCTAAAAATATCAGACTCATATGAGTAAGCTAGTAATGATTTTTGTTTGGTTTTTCTTTATTTTAATAAAGGCAAAAAAAAGTGATGAATTCACTTTTTTTTTTCGGGATTTATGAAGGGAGGAACGTTAATTCCAAGAGTGTTTATTAAATTCAAAAAGTTGCACAAGCAGATAAAGAGATTTTTTGTAGCTTACTCTACGGAGTATGAAAAAGAATCCATTTCCTTTCACCACAAAACGTGAAAACGGAACAGAAGGAAATGAATTCTACACAAAGTCCACGATGAGCTAATCCTAGGGATGTAATCCATGTAAAAAAAACCTCAAGCCAGTGAGAACTTTACAAGTTAATTTGATCTACACATGAATGTAAATTGTGTATGGTTAAGGTAATAAATGGGCTCCGTTCCGAGAGTAAATTCTAAATAATATGAAGAGTAGAAGGGAAAAAGTACTAAAGTCACATTAGACTCACTTTACAAAACAACTTTTATCTTTCTCAAGCACCTTAAGACCATAGAAAATACTTTTATAAAAAATAAATATTACAAATACACATTTTAATCACTATAAAGTCTATTACAAAGGGCTCATTATTGTAAAACAGATGCCAGCACTAACTAAATTTGAGCTAAAATTAAAATCTCCCCCTTTTTACCCTGTACTCTTTATATGTAATATCTGTAAGAACGAAATAGAAAAGATGTGATTAATTTTGATACAGTTTCACTATATTATTACTATCATCTATTATTATATTGTTTATCATTACTATTTATCCCGCACAAAAGTGGTTGCATGACCTACCGCAGGCCTGTCATACTTGCGGGCCGCATGTGGCCCCCAATCCATGATTCTTGTGCGACTCGTGAACCTTACAAAGCGGCCCAATTTATCGTATTATATACATGGTAGAAATGCATAATTTATTGTGATGTTTGGATATTGGGGAAATCTAACAAGTTAGGTTGGTGCACCTGATTTTTATTCTTTACTCATCAAAGATCGATTTCCAAAACTTTTCTTATTACCGCTGCTTACTACTCATTCAAAAATCTGGCGTCACTTCAGAAAAATGCCAAATGAGTGAGTTGAATATTGGTTTACACTTTCACTTTGCTTTTCTATATAAGTTGTCAAAAGTCTTGTAGGCTTATATACTAATTACGTTAATGGGTTAGGTATGAGGAATGTTTAATTTATAGAAAGTGTACCAGCATTTTAGTGGAGAAAGAGAGTAGGAAGCCATTTTGGAAAAATCAGTCTCAGTACACCTGACCGTGTTTAAACCACGATCTTCCCGTCAATGGCAGTCTTGTCTATTGTAGTAGTGACGCCTTAGGTCATGCGGGCACTGAATCGGGTCCAAAGTTAGTTAAATTTGCAGGTCAAGTATGTGAATATTTACCAGTACGTACGTGTGTGATCAAGGAACAAACCAATGAAAAATCATAGCTATATTGGGGATATATCTTAATGGACATGGATTTGTCATCAAGTATGAAAGTGACTTTAATACTAGATTTAAGGCCATTACACCTTTGATGCGGAAAAAAGTTTCAAATTTCCTTAGACTAAACAAAATAGACGTAAGTATTAGTATTTTATATAATTTTCATTTTCTTTATGTAATAAAAAGTATTATAAAATTGAATTTTTTGACTTAAGATGATGACAATATTCAATTTTCTGAAATGTGACCTTCTCATTATTTTTAACTTTCAATGTTGCCCTTATGATGAAACGGTTTTGTTACGCCTGGGTTAAAGCACCATTGCTTGTGACTGGCTGGTTTGCTGAAGACAGAGCTGTCAGGGCTCGAATTCTAGTTAGATAACTTGGGGAGATTCTTACTAAATGGTTCCCACACTCTTTTTCCACTAAATTATGGTACATTTCCTTTATAGTCTACCTTCTTCATCCCTACCCTATTATTGTTAGTATGCGACAAGCCAAGGTAGTAAAAATGCGAGGCCCCCTAAAAAAAGTTAACTATTCAGCGGTTGAAAAATTTTTCCCAACTGGTAAATCCTACAACAAATTGATGAGTGGGGGTGATTACCTTTATTGAGACTCTTATTTAAATAAAAATACTATGCAATGAAAATATATTTTGTATTGGATTAATTATATTATACTAAATTATATATTATATTACTATGGTAATGTTTGAAAACATTTTTTTAATAAAAAATATATGTTTACGGGAGGTCTACAAAGATTAGACATAGCTAGGGATTATTTTTATATATTTTAGTGAAAGGAATATATTATTTCTACATTATTGGCTATGCTTTTTTTGACATCTATAAGTTTTATGCATCATTAACATTTGTAATTGAGTAAATTATTTTAAATAATGAATTTGTTTCTATTTAGATATGCAAGATAGTCAACACAAACTTTTTTTATTTAATTGAAAACTACACGCATTAAATGTTTCAAGGAATATCTAACATGCACTTGATACATTATTTGTATACGCATTCGTTTCTTAAAAAAATAACAAAAAATGAACACAATGATTACCCGCTTCAATGGCTGAATAGTTTAAGGTATCACTATCGTGTTGAACTAGCCTTACGATAACGGGGATATCGGGATTCAAATCGCGGTATGGTCTACTGACGGTGGTTTTTCCTTATTGTTTCTTCACTCTGCTTCCACGCAAATGCGGGTATATTACCTCTAAAATGCTTCCCTTCAACCGGGCTACTGGGTACCTAGCTAAACCCTTCTCTCTATTGAGAGAAAGCGGTTGTTATACAAAGAATAGACAAGGTGATCACAATGGATCTTTATTTGGCCTTGACCCAAATAAGAAAAACTCAAGATTCCCAAACTTAGCAATTATGACCTTCAGAAAATTAAAGTGTGCAACCTTTCAAGATATTAGAAGTTAGGGTTTGATTGATGAAAAGCATAACAAATTACATGTAATAGATAAAGGCCCAAAGGCCATTTTATTATAAATGATAATGGTCACTGGTTAACAATTTGTTGGTTGCAGAAAATGCGCAATATCAATACTCCAACAAAACATATCGTGAAGCGATAAATCTGCACAAGTAAATAATAATAATATTATGATGTTACAGAGTGCCAAAAACAATCACCAAGATTAAAGGACATGTTTAATAATTTAACAGTACCAATTCAAATGCAAAAAGTTAAGGTTCGTGAGCCATAATAACAAAGAATTAAAGGCGGAAAAACATCCAATTGCCACATCAACGTCCCTAAACTGTTCAAAGATACCCATATATACAAATCGGACATATAACTTATTAAATGGTCTGTACATATCTTATTTCCAGGCTAGTACATATCAACTAATGACGTTCTGCTCTTAACCATACCCCAGGTTATAATATATTCAATCAAAGTCGTTCTTCCCATCTAACACCCGAGAGGCGGGGGTAACCTACGGATCAAAAGGCATAAAAACTTTCTAACTTATTTTCTTTCTCCTTGATAAAGCGTAGAAATATAAACCAATATTATATTCATCAAGAGACTTTACAATAGTAAGCCATGCAAACTATCGCTAAAAATGGTACGATAAGATAGATTTATAATATTTAAATTCCAAATAAAAAACCTAACCAGCCTTAAGAAGCTTAAGGCCATAAAGTGCTAATAAGATAAACAAATGTAATTATCTGACACATAACTCTAGTGTAATACCAATAAATAAATAAATATGCTGAGGCAATTTCAAATGAATCTCTAGATTATTTATCAAGAGTTAGACTCGTTCCTCCGTATTCCTATTAAAAATAACAATAATAAAAATGCCTATCCAATATAATATACACTTACATGTTGTAAGTCCTAATCCTAATAGCATCAAAGAGTGCTATCTCCATGCTGAGTACAAGCTTATATTCGATATTACCCAGCGGGGAAAATATGGGAGGTATTTCAAGTCCAATTATGTCATTTTCAACAATTCATAGCATTGAGCTCTCCTCGACGCCTGCGCACAACGTCGAAAGAGCGTCAGTTCGGGGGGAAGGGTTACACACGTAATTGCACTGAGCGCCACTTTCACGAGTTCTAGCGCCTGCGCGTTTCTCGCCACTCGGGGAAAGTGGGCCGGTTTACGTAGCATTCCACGACTTCATTCTTGTCTGAAGCGAACGGTTGACGGTCCGGTGTGTCAATGAGTGCAGAAGATCAAAACACGGCACTGGTCTCCCGGTAAAACGGGAGAGGTATATGTATTTTTAGGTGGTGGAGGTTAGGTGACGTAGATACTCGTAGCCACGGTACACCCTCCTCATCCTTAACCCATTAAAGTAATTATCACATGTCCACACAGCCTGAACAGGTAGTAAGACGCGGTGATAAACAAAAAAAAAACACTGATAATCTTCATGACATGTTTGTTATTCACGCTTACAGACTTCGATAAAGAAGTTTTAGCGGATTTAAAAAGTTCATATCAATGTTGTGATGCCCAGGAACACAATAGCCCCTCATATGTTTTTAAAGCCATATTTTATTTTAAAATTTAAGATTTCAGTCACCCCATCCCATTCCTTGGGCAGATCTGTCAGGAATAGCTTGGTGTATTGGATTGAGTAGCGATGAATAATGGTGGGGTTCACTATTAGTCATTTATTGAAGATGGATACTAACTAGAATATACAAAGTGTGATGTTGGTTGAACGAGTTTAGAATTATATATATTTAAGAAAGCTCCTTGCCTAGGTCAGTGTTTTACAGTATAACAGTTTGCCTGTTGACCTAGCCTAGATGTTGCGCCCCTAACACTAGCGATCACTCGCATAGCTGTGACTATACGTGGCTCGAGGATTACTGGACTCTTGATTATTTTGGGGGGCCCACTAGTCGTCGGTCAGGCAGTGCTAGGTCACAGGGAACTAGAAGACAGATCCCTTACTTCAACTCTCCAATCTTCCCTCTCCTCGCTAATGGACAAAACTCAGTGTTTTTAAATCCCAAAACAGGTTCTTTTTCCCCTTTAAGTTTGTCATAGTTATATAATTGGTTGGTTTTCAAGTAAGCAAAACACTACAGTATATAATCAGAATAACAATCATTAATTAGTGTGCGCGACTGATGACTAAAGAGAGTTTTGTTACGTCACACTTATACACTTTTAGAAATACTAAAGATGCCAGGCTCTGGCATAATTTTGATTAAAGCCAACTAACAATAATTCAAAACAGTTTATAATTATTTTAGCATAAATCCAGTTTAATTTTGGTGATTTTTACATCGCGTCATAATACCTGATCGAGATATTTGTATTTAACATAGGTATGATGTTTTGTTAACTTTTAAAGAGAATACACCTTAATTAGCATGGACTGAGGTGGAGAATTACCCTAAATGCACCCAACTGGTATTCGAACCCCAACCTCCCCGTCACCAACAAATCAGACTAAACGAGCTTTAGATCGAGTCCACGTGCCCATCGATGCAGACACTAATGTTCAAAAAGGTTTTTTTTCGGTCATCTAGAATCTAAATAATTCATTTTCGCGAAAGCCGTTTGAGCCCAATTAGTTCGGTTAGTCAACGATTTACTTACTGTACTTCCATCTATTAATCTAATATTTGTCAAAGTGTACTAGGTTTTGTTTGCAAAGCTTATGTCTGACTTACTTTCTCCTATTGCGCGAACTCCTGCATACAACCTATCTCTCTTTCATAAATTCCCTGTTTCTCTCATCCTTGGTAAATATAACCTGGGTTTACCGTCTGATCGCATCATGTTTATTTAACAAACACACTGGAAGGGTTATTCACTCTGGCCCCGCTCCGTGGCCGCCGCCATTCACAGGCCTATCCCAACGAAAACATAGATCCCTTACAAGTCAATATGATAAAAAAAATTGTTTATACAAAACCTTACAAATAAGATAAGTTCTTCTCAGAAGTTAAAAAAAATAAAATGTTTCTTTGATTGAATAGGCTAAGGCAGCATTTTTTAACCAACTGGTGTACCACAGAGGGCTGGGGGGTTGGGGGACGGGAGTTGCCATTGGAGTTTAGGAGAAGATAAAAAAAAAGCAAGAATTTTTTTTTAGAATATAAATAAATCTTTTTAAATCCACGAACAAGATCAATTTTAGAAATAATACGATTATAAAGTTTTACCTTTTGCGTTTTTAAACACAATCTTTATTTTAATGATTAAATCCCTTCTTCGTAAAAATTTTTATGGTGTGCCTTTATTATTTTAGCTCTATGTTCGATGGGCCGTGAGAGTTGAAAAAGGTTGAAAATCAGTGGTTCAAGGCAGTGTTTCTCAAAATGTTGGTGATGGAAGACCATCAAATGGTAGCATTGCACACTGGGGACCGAAGCCCTGGAAGAAAGGGGAAGAGATACGGGGCGTTTGAAAGTTATTAAGGAAAAAACATTAGTTTTAGACAACCCCATTTTACGACCATATAATAATACAAGACCAAAATTAATTTATCAAATGAAATTTTGAAAAATACTTCATACAATTACATTGGATAAGTAATATATATTTTTAAAATTATTTTTAACACTTTAAACCTCATATTTTTAATGTAAATAAATGATCAAATTGGCTGACTTAAGGTTGATGGGCCTACAAACTTCCTTTTCTGTTTGACTTGTGTCTACCGATAAAATAAATACAGCGTTATATATATATATATATTTAAACTTCCTGGGATCCTGTGGACCATTTAATAAGCTTCAGCGGACCACCAGTGGGTGTATAATGTTTTGAATCCCAGTCGTGTATACTGAGTTTTTTTTGTCCTAAATGGTTTCCATACCTCTCTTCACACAAATTAGGGTGATTTTTCTCTCAATTTTACCCTTCTACATATTAAATACACGCTTTTGACCTGAACGGGTAGTGAGACGTGGGGAAAAATTAATATAACTGTACCAAGTATTATATAGAATCGAAACAAATGCGTCTCTTCAGATGACATTCAGTTGGAGGAGTTATGTATATTCCTGAAAATGTGCATCACTACAGGAATAAATATATAGAACTATTCAAATTTAAAGATAAAATAAATACAGGTTGTAGGGGGTAACAAGACAAGTATCAAACTTGAGGTCGGCGATGCCAAACGGATGTGCTATTTGACGTCAAAGTTGGCTTTGTATGCACCTGAGGAATAGACGACTCATCATCTTCAGCACATTACAAGTGGAGTGTGGTGTAAATTATGACACACCATCGTGTGTGTCAAGAAAGGTAGTGGCGAAGGATTCTTGCGTTGATTTATCGTAGAGTGCTGCATGTGTTGTCTAACCTCCAGTGCCAACTATGACATCTCAAAGCACCGCCATTTGGAGTCGTTGACCCCAAGTTCATCCTGCGGAAATACTTGTCTTGTCACCACCTACAGCCTGTGTAATTCTTACCTGTAGACAGGAATAATCCTATATACTTATTTTCTAAAGTCATTAAAATTACTTTAATAAACATTTTAAAGGCCGTAATACAAAATAATTTCATTATTTACACACAAAAAATACATTAAATGCTATTTCAAGGTTTAAGTTTTTCTTAACAAATATTTTTGATGATCTCTTACAATATTTTCGTTTATAAACCATTCTTAATTTGGGGGTTAGAGTCAAAATCAAAAATCTCCTGATTTATTGCCCTATAACATCTAAGTATTAAGTATGAACACCATACTTCAAACCGTTTCATATTTCTGGCGAGGGAAAGACCGTATGGTAAAATCCAAATTTTTTGTTTGGACACACACAAAACTTAAATCTTCATCATCATCATCTTGATGTCAAAATTTTTAACAATTGCAATTCTTTCTTTTGACTTGAGAAAGTAGAAACCAATAAATCGCTTTCAAATAATGACTAGATTTTAAACACTATGAGATTTTCAAATTTATTTATTCAACTCAAATAATGAGCCTATGTTAACTATTTTAAAAAAATTCAATCACTAAAATGTTTGACCTTAAGATTCGAATTTCAAATTAAATTCCATATATTCTTTTTCAGAGATCCATTTAGATTTGAAATTTCTAATCTGATACGAATCTTTCAAATATCAAGAATTGAGATTTCAAATCGAATATGAATCCTAACAAGATTCAGACTGGAATAGAAAATTTTGAAGCATCGCACAGGCCTAACAGATGCTTATTATATTTTACTCAACCAATTTTTGTTGATTTTTTTTGTAGCACTGTATACTAGTAGCCTGTATCTAACGAAAAGAAAGGCTTTGTTTATTCACAATGATACCGGTGCGTAATTTACCTGAAGGAGGAGTTAGTGATCGGTTGACTGGCGATATTGTTACATTAGCTACATGTGTAAACCGGAGGAGAAGACAAAGAGGGGGTATGTAAGACTAAACATCACTCCGTATTGTTGCCGTGGGAACCTCGAGCAACAGGAAAATGAGGGGTGAGGAGGGGCTATAACAACTACCACCGAAATATATATCTCGCTAAAATACGTTATTACGCCGGTATAATTTGAGTATCTTTGTCAGGAAATAAACAAAACATGCATTTACTCGCATTTTAAAAAATTCATGAATACAGTATTCATAATTTCTCCTGGACGTTCTAAATGTGTCATTTTTACCAAGCTAAGCTGAAGGTACTGGGGCCGATTCCTGTGTCCAAATGTCATTTTTTCCATTTATTCGCATATGATTCAGTTAAGGTTGATCTCCCTAACTATAATCATTCATACCCAAGCTTCGCCTTTCATATAAACATAATTGTATAACGTCACTTTTTTCCCCTATCTATAATAATATAGCTTTGGGTTCTTTAAATACGGCTAGGCATGCTGGAAATACTATGGGTTGTGTATCAATACAAACCAAATTAAACTAATTTAAAGAAACATTTATAAACTCCCAATTCGGACAACTGGAGACTTAAATCAGCCTATTTATCAATCGCATCGATATGCACGCGGATTAAGCAATGGTATTCAACATTTTTTGTTTGCGTACCCCAGGATATAATAATTTAGCTTCAACTTTGTATCCCCAAAGTTTTTGGTGCATGGTGAAAATCATCAAAGACGTAGGAAGATGAGATCAGGGGGATCCGGACACACCATGGAATATGAGCCCCCTCCTCCCTCCCCCATATTGGGGTTCAACATAATTATACAAACTTGTATTTGCTAAGGGTATAGTAAAATGTTTTAGCGGTACCAAGGGCATAGAAAGCTTATTTTTTCTAAGGGTAGGGCCGATAGAAAATTTTACCATATCACGGCTTGCCGTCTTGCTTTAGCTAACAAGATCTCCCAACCCTTCTTTTTCTGCGTCCTTGAGCAGAACCCCTCTAGAAAAGTTAGCTTTATACGCCCTTGCAAGTTAGACATATTCTATAATATATCTAGTCTTATAGATTTATTTTAAATTTTACGCACTCCCTAAGATGTTTTCGTGTACCCTAAGTTGAATACCACTGGAATAAAGGTATAAATTTCATCTGATTTGGCTCACCAATGACGGAAATGTTAGGGATCGAATCTCGACTGGGTGCTACTAATTATTTAAACAAATAAAAGCGAGTTTACATTTAAATTATAATTTACACATTTTCTATCTCATTAATATAAATAAACGAATAGTCTCGGTGGGTATCAAGACGGAGTTAACAAACAAGACAAGCAATATATTAGAAGAGAAAATGTAAAACCTCCAAGCGTAATGACCATTTCAATGAATGGAGTTAGGATTGAACTCAGGCTAAAGAGTCTTATTATTGTATACATATGCCTTAATATTAACTGTATAAATTCCTCCCTCTCCCTTAACGCTAATGTACGTACACTTCTTTCTCTTTATTCTAGCTTTCTTATCTCTCTCTACCTCACCAATGTAGGTATATGTGAAGATAGTCCTGATGGCTGGTGATAATGTGATTGTTTTACTTGTATTATTACGGGTAACACCATGGCTGTTGATTGCCTAGTTTAAGGGGTGGGGATAAAGAAGGTATTTTAGAGGAATAGTGGGAGGAGGGGATTGAAAAACCATAGGCAATAAATTATTTGGTGACAAACGCCCCAAGCAATGCATCTGCCAGATATTAAAACTTTGACCTCTGAGTCATTGGTGACCACTCGCCCTAGATTGCGTGACCACCGATGTGGGTAGTAAGACGCAGAGCACGATCAAATAATGTGAAGTCCAATTTTAAAAGGAAGAGTCTTATCTGATAGCTAGAAAATTGATTATAACTGCTTTCACTTATTGATTAATCAATTAATGTGTGTTGCAGCTGTCACTTTTGATAGATAATTAGCAATACCTATAAAACCACAGGTGTTTGTTAAGCTCACTTTTTAAATGTGGGGATAAGTCGAAGCGAAGCTTATAAACATGTTACGCCAAGTTGTCTGCAAGGTTTTTGTTGCTATCACATAACAATACTGTTGATTATTTAATTACCCATAAATGCAACCAGATAAAAAGAGAAGCTTATAAAAAACAAGAAAGCACACAATATTTTTTATGATGAGATATTTTAATAATTTAGCCATGCTTAAGTTATATTTGTCATTTAATCCCTAGCCGGTGATAAAATACTGTTTAGAAGCTGATCTAAATAAATATGAATATAATATGTTGAAATATGTCATATTTTTGTATTAAAAGATAATATATTTGAACAAATTATGTGTCGTTAACAAGGGTACTTAGCGAGTAATTAATTATATGAGCTTATTCGAATGTGTCGGATTGTCCGTTTGGATTCAATAAAATGTGTAACTCATGGTAGAATTTTGGTAAAAATAAACGTTATAAATAAAAGCCGCAAATATGGTCCAGTGGTCATAGTTCATGGCTGCAGATTCAGAGGTCCTGGGATTGATCCCCAGTGCTTCCAAATTTTTCTGTGAAGTGGTGGGTCTGGAACAAGATCAATATCAGCCTCGTGAAGATAATTGAGGGGTGACTTGAATGGAAAAGTAGGTGCTCTAGTTTAGAAAACTGAGCTTAACGGCCGGAAGGCTTGTTGTACTGATCACATGATAACCTTTATCCTAAAATGTTGGCAATATCTACTAAATTATTAGTGTTATTTTATAGTGGTGCACAAACTTTAGAAATGTTGAAGGCGAAAGTCAAATCTCCATTGTTTCGACTTCGTCAGCCTTCACTTCTATGAAACATTTCGAAGGAAGATGAAAACCTTGATATATTATGGACAACTTTGAAATATCTCACTAATTATGACATATGACAAACCACTCCACGGCGTCAGCACGCAAACGAGCCACACCGACCAAAATGCCACCACATGTTAGCGAAGATATTGCCAACACTAGTGGATAGAAGTTGACATGTTATCAGCACAACTAACCCTCTAGCTGTAAATCTCAGTTTTTTAGACCGGGACTCCTATCCGCTACTTTTCCAATCAAGTAGCTCCTCATTTGTGCTCATGAGACTGAGTTGACCCAATTACAGACCCACTACTTCACAGAAAAGTCTAGAAGTGCCAGGGATCTAACCCAGGACCTTAATATCTGTAGCCAGAAACTCTTACCACTAGACCACAGAGGCGGTCAAAATTTTACAATAAGTGTTATAGTTTATATAATTTAAATGGATGATCCGACACATTCGAATAAACTCACATAATCACTCACTGCCTACCCTTGTTTACGATACGTCATTTGTTCGGATAGTATCTCTCTAATATACATTTTGTAAATAGTAGAAAAAAGGACTAATAAAAGAGTAGCATTATCATGATGGCATACACGCAATTCGTTGTTAACGAACGAGTAATTCGGCAATGGCACACATAAACTCGAGTTGTTTTCATCAATGTGTTTATGAACAGAGTGCATTGTAATGTGTATCTACTCGTGGGAGTGGATTTATAATCGACGACGAAATGCCTCATTTTTTGTCTCATTTTAATCAGCATAGTTCCCCAAATAGGTTGTTATTCAAGACGATAGTATGCCTAAATGATTATGGGATATCATTTTATCTTTAATTAATTCTTAAAGTAATGCCTCCTCGCTAAGATCAATACCGTAATTATACTGAAACCCTTAATGGGTAGGTCTCCATTAGCTTACTTGGGTAATGGGTACAGTCAAATTTTCATATAAAGACCCGCGTCTTACTACCTGTCCATACTATAAACATGTATACCTATGATCATTTACTAGAGAAGAAAGCGTTATAGAAGTAATCTACCTGCATTTGCTTGGAAGTAGAGTGGGACACATTTAAGGAAAATTATCTTTAGTATCACCGACAAGGATTCGAACCCCACACAATCTCTCCGTCATCAGCCAGCCACTAGATTGTGAAGTTACTTGTTCTAATTTCACGTATTCAATCGTAATTCTGTGTTACCTGCAGCTGTTACCTTTGATAGATATTATCAATGCCTGCAAAATAGCACTAATGGGTCAAATATTATCAATCTTGGTTTCAAACTATATCTTTATATTTTCATAAAAGGTCTTCTTATGAAAAATTGGACCGTAACATGTTTATACAAAAAATGTTATTTCGAGTATTTTAATAAGTTATTTCAGATTTATGTTGCTTATAAAACTTGATTTAGTAATTTTAGTTTTAAAATAATGTTTACATATGATTATATAACAAATCTACATATAATTTATGTTAATCAGTGAATATATGGAGGCTCTTATAACGGAGTCATGTCATAGTTGAAGTTTCTAAAAAAAATACACAAAAATTACAAACCTTCTAAACTGTTGCTTATAAATTTAATAAGCGCTTATTTGAACGAGCAAAAAAGTTGACTTAAGCCATTTTCCTGGGTAAAGTGACTGTTGTTTAATTATTTATACTATAAACATGATGCAGTAAAAATACGTCAAATATATTACATTTTATTTCTAGCTATTAAAAAGAACTAACCTAACTTACTAATTTAATACAAATTTATTTAAACCAGTAACATTATTAATTATATTTAAATTTCATAGAAATTCGCATTCAATTGTTTCTGTTTACATGCATGCTTTCTTCTATTCATAATTACTTGCTTGCTTACTTAATTAATGATATTAAAACTCGAAAGTTCATTTTGCTGCACTTACATCACATACCCCTAGCTTGAGCTATTTCTAACCAGTACACCTCATTACATTTTACATACTGTACATAGCTTACCATTTTAAATAATTGCTAATTCATAACTAGATCATGTTTAGTATAATGTTTTGTACATTATCTATTAATAGAGGTCTATTAAAATGGAAAATATAATCCATGGTTATTGTTGTGAATATAGTGATATTAAAAACCACTTATTTTTGAACAGTTAATTCTGAAGGTTTAATGGAATATTCCATTCATTAGATATCTGAAAATATGGTCACTTTGATCCACATAGCAGAATGATACATTAACTCGACTCTTTGTGCTCATATTATTTGACAAAACCAAGCACGTCTGAGGACACATTTTCTTATAGTCTTTGTAGTTTTAATTACATTAGACTGTACAAACTTTTTATCCTATACAAAGCCAGTGTCGTACAGCGTAACTTTGTGAGCATACTTTGCAGGGGAAACACAACAAAGGGACGTGAAAATTAGGTCGTGTTTTCTTGGAAAAACATATTTTAGTTGGGATTTTTTTTTAACTCGTACGGCTTACCACAAAGGTTATATTTAACTACTATAATTTGTATACGCTTTTTTTTTTTTACCCGTTTTAGTGTTCGAATGGTCTAAACTGTTGCTTTCATGCTACACTGATTCTGAAGATGGGGATATCAGGGTTAGGATACCGGTTGGGTCTAATTAGACTAGATTTTACTAAATGGTTTCCCACTCACTTTCCATGCAAATGTGAATATATTACCTCTAAAATGTTTCTTACATCATCCTTTACCCATAAGAGTAATTATAATCTATGCGTATAACCTGAACAAGTTGTGAGATGCAGTGATAATTTTTATTTTGTTTTCCGTGTTGTGCGTCTTACCACCCACCCAGGTTATTAGCATACTTACCCTTAGTTTACCCTGAAATATAGCAAGTTTAGCTTACATGGTTCCACTATGGCCCAGATTATAATATAATACCATGGTGTAATCTATTAAGGTAAGACTGTGACCTTTCGGTGTGAACTGAGTGTACACCACACTAATTGGCTGTGAAGTATAATTTATAGGAAGTGTGCACTGATTTAAGGTAAGGGATGGTAGGAAACCATTAAGGAAAACAATCTCAGTACCCCACGACATTGAATAGAACCCTAACCTCCCTTTCCCCGGCACAAAAGACCAAATTAGACTGACGCCATGATTCGTGTGGCCAATGGGGTGGGTGACGACTTAAACTATGTGATAGTGATGTAGGGGAGTAGTTAGAGTAAATAACTTGCAATAAAATGGAAAGGTGTTGGTAATGTCTCCATGATACATTAGGGAAACACAAAATTAGGGAAAAACAAAAATATTAGTGCGGCCGATCATAGATTCAAACGGCAACAGAAATCCATTATATTGCGTACCTAATTCCTCTTAGAAAACATTATTATCGGCTTGGGTAATAGATTTCGTCGTTGCAAGTATCAATTACTTTAAAAATACTCACAACAAAATATTTTGTAAATATATACGACTACACTAGAGACACAAGGAAAGTGGAGTCCATGGCTATGAAGTTTTTGAGGAGCATGCTAGCTGTGATCAGAAGCAATAAGATTAGGAATGAAGATGTAAGGTCTAGAGTTGGGGTACCTACAGGGGTACATAAAATAGTTGAAGAAGGAAGGATGAGATGGTATGGACACAAATGAGGACGGGAAGGGAGAGGATTCCAAGAAGATTAATGGATATGAGGTATGTAAGGAAGAGACAGCAAGGGAGACAAAGAAAGAGATAGGAGGAACAGATAGCAGCAAGTGTGCAAGTGAGAGGAGTTGAGGGAAAGAGGGTGCAGGAGGAATAATGGTGGAAGGACAGAGGGAGATGGAAGTATTTTTAAACAGACCTGGTCATAGGCTGGAATTAGTTCATGATGATGATGATGATGATGATTATGATGATTATGGATGATAGGACTACACCACTAATAGAAAAGGTTTACTTAAATAGGGCGGGGTTAAAGAGTGTGTCTTATGTAAATACAGTTCAGTTAAAGACAGCCATAAATAAATACAAACTATCACTTTATAAGAATGGCATATTTGACGATACGCATAGAAGCCTTCATCTCTTGGGTTTAATGGTGATCTAACACATGAGTGCGCATGAATAATATTTAATATTCTAATAACACTAAATTTTAGCACCGTATGTTACTACCCATTCTGGCTATACGCTTATAAATATATATATTACTGTTTCCAAACTGTGTCCTGGGTCAGTTTTTAATTAAGTCATATATTTTCCATTACCGGCCTGCTAGGCATGTCGCAGTTTCATATGCCTTATAATCTAACTTAAGATTATGACAGGCACAACATCCAGTCCCTAGCCTTAAATTTATCAATTATTTTCATCAAAAATACATTTTCGGCAATACCGGGAATCTAAGCCAGGACTCTTATCTCAGCAGGCATACACGATACTGACTGAGCGAAGGTGTCGGACCGGGCTTTACGCTTATATTCTAATAATACTAATGTGTTAAGGATTAAGAAGCTCTTATTTGGAAGAAGTGTACTTACATTTGCGTGAATATAATTTAAGCAAAACTACCCTTAGTGAGCCAGACCCGGATTCGAACCCCATTCTATTTGTTTTCGGCAGTATAGTCTATTACGAGAGTAGCACCCTAGGCCCGGTGGTCACCGATTTTAGTAATAATACTAATAATACCTAACCAAGCCCTTTTATCCGTATTATAAAATAAAATTAAGACATTTATTAAAAATTTAATAACCAGTAAAGGTGCGTATTATGCTATGAATATCAATCAAAACAATATATGAAATGTAAATCTCTTAGTTAAAAAATACTTAAAATATAGTTCTACATAATCCTTTTTAATTAATTAGCAGCATAGTTTGTTTTGTTTTCAAACACATATTAATATTACTTTGTCATAGCTTGATTATATATGTTTTAAAATTAGAGAACTGGGCTATAGATTTTGCAGAAATTCATTCACCGTAATAACCACTAAACAAATCATGAATACATTATTTTTAACCCGGGAAATAAATTTGGCAAACTATACTCGTCACAATTACACTAAAAGATAAATACATCATCAATATTGTTGAAAATTTGCTAAATTTAATGAGCGCATGCACCAGTGGTCATGGAGTTTCAGGCATCAGCTTCGTAATAGACTTGATTGCTGGTGACGTAAGAGGTTGAAGTTCGAATTTCTACCGATCACCGGGGGATTTATCTAGTGTGTTAACTATAACTGTGGTTTTTCTTGCTCTCTCTCGCTTATGCGGGTGCATTCCCTTTAAACTATCTTACTCACCTCTTAGCCTTAGATTACTGTCAGTAACCAAGATGTAAGAAATATATTTTTTAAAGAGATACATTGATTAGGGAAAAAAAAGTTATGGAAATACTCAAGTAGGCCTGTTGTGCGATTCTGAAAGGTAGTAACTTTTTTGACAACTACAAAAGTTACTAAAACAATTTTCATATATTCATACATCAAGTCACGTAATCTGATACCGTATTTTTTTCAATACAGCATAATTACCTATAGAATAATAATAATAATAATAATAATAATAATAATATGGTAAAGTATTATCAATAATGACCGCAGATAAATTTGTTTTTACTCTCTTAAAGTTCCTTTTCACCAAAATCCTACCATATTATAAGTGTAACCTTTATTCTGAGTATGTGGATAGATAAACAAAGGGCTTGTTTGGTTAAAGTACTTTCCTTCCTCTAAGCAATTCTCTTTCTTTGTCTATTTATCTCCCTTTATCTAGACGCTCTCTATTTTGATCTTTATTCCTATTTAAAAAGAGTATCTGTATATTTCCAAATGTTATTACTTTCTTTAAATTATTCTCTACACTTGTTATCCCTTTTTTTACTGTTCTCATTTTTGCCCCTTTTTATTCTCTCTTTTTATTCGTTCTTGTATTGTCTCTTCTTGCCTGTATGGGTATAAGGGGTTCATTATGGTATGTTATAAGCCTAGAGAGGGTCTACTATTCATGCAGAGCGCATGCGTTGGTACAGTCTTATTTTCGTAGGAAGGGTCTTAGCTGAGAGTTTTAAAAGCTACTGTCACGTATTCACACCTAAGGCTATGTGATCTGCAGCTGTCACTATTGTTAGATTTCATTATGAAAGAAGACACTCAGGACCAAGGAAAATGGAAGACGTTCAATTTATACCTGCCTCATGACGGATTCACGGGAGGAGGAGAAGAAAATAACGTTAATAGAATGGTAACATCTTTTCAGTTTCAGCTTCAAAAAAGTACGTTTGTACTACCTAAAAGACCTCTCCTACGAAACTTGGACTGTATCTATACATTATACATTGTGTTGGATCTACAGTCTGAACTTTTCTCTGCCGCTCAAACAAACTCTCATTTGGTGATAACACAGAGCGATCTTTTCTATCAACGAAACATATGAATAGTTTGGATTTTTCTCGTTGATTTTTATATGGAAGATTACTAATTCCTTAAAGTGAGAGGGTATGAGGAATGTAATTAAGAGGACACGTACTGGAATTTACCCCAAATTTATTTGGAACGAGAAACATTAAAAGGTTTATTGAGGATAAAATATCCTCGGTACATCCTAAAGTGATTCAAACTAACCAAATATTGGCCTTCAGTGTCAGGCTCAAGCTCGCTTTTACTGATAAAACCCTGCCTTTCTCTGGGTATTAAAAAAACTTATGTGTAGATGATCATTTTTACTTGAGACAATTTGTTATGTACTGTAATTATATTTATTGAAGATCTATAGTTTTCTTACTGTGGTTTTCTTCCCCACTATTTTATAAACTAAAAAAAAATTAATGGTCTTTGTACTATGCCGTAACATGTGTGAACAACTTCAGCGGTGAACAGGAAACACAAGAACAATGACAACGTCTATATGATCATGTGTCTCATTTGACCTTGTTTACTATTTATAGTCAGGTTGTCCAACAACTTAGCTCAGTCGGTAGCCTGTCTGTCTACTAAGCTAAGGGTCCTGACATGGTCGAAAAATGTATCATTACTGAAATGTGGGTTTACCCTTTCAGAGTGATGAACTAACGGCCGGGGCTGGGTGTTGTCTGTTTTAGATTAAAGTTAGTGTGTAAGTCGTTTGCTTATACAGGGTGGCCCACATAAAAGTATCCCGCCTCCTATATCCAGCAGACGCCTCACTCTGAATTGGAGGAGGTCAATCCCTTACCATCCATATTGTGAAATGAAGAATGAGCAAGTGAACTGCTTTTCTAAAGTTTCATTGACTCATTCTTCATGTCACAATATGAATGGTAGGGGATTGACCTCCTCCAATTCAAAGTGAGGCGTCTGCTGGATATAGGAGGCGGGATACTTTTACTTGGGCCACCCTATATCATCAGTATGTTCAAAAAGTGTACGTTAAATACTTCAAATAAATGAAAAATGAAATATAGTCATGTTTGTATTCCATTATATCAGAGGAAGTGTTAAAAATATCTGCGTTTGGCCTGAATGCAAGCCCAATACACTCTTTATAAAATTCCAGGTGTTTGTCGGACTAGTTGGCAGCCTTCTTGTATACGTTGACGAAGTATTTCAATGCTGGAAATGGGTTTTGAATATATCATTAGTTTCAAGTGGCCCCAAAAATACAAATCTAATATATTTAAGACTGAGGAACGCACAGGACACGGTAGGTCCTGCACAATCTAGCCACTTGTTAGGAAATCGTTCGTTAAAATAAATTTCTGGCTTCTAGGTTAAGATATAGCGGTATGGTTTACAAAATGTTTAGTAGGGGAATAACTTGGCTGTAAAAATAAAATAAGGTCAAATAGTACATATATTTAAATGAATTTTTTTAATTGTTTCTGTGTCCACCCCTAAAATGGGTCTCAAATGTTACGGTACACCTTGCATGTAATGTACATTGAATGGTAAATTTATGAGAACTAGGGTTCAAGGTGTGATAAAAAAAAAGTCTTTGAATCTTATATATAAAAATGTATCCAGTAAAATAGTTTAGTTATAATCACAAGTTGTTTTAACTGTAGTTTTGCTCCACTACAAACCTTGTGATTTAGACAGTTAAAAAAGTTGACCTAGGGAATCTTTTGCCTGGGTACGACGGCTTGCCTGGATTAATTTTATCACTGGAGGTAGTTGATAAGTACATGAGGAATTCTTGTGAGTACGCGGTTGGTGTACAATTGGACAGTGTGACTGTGAGAATGCTATCATATTCAGATGATGCCGTATTGTTGGTTGAAAATCAAAGTGTCGTGCAGAATGCATTAAATCCTTTTAATGTGGCCATAGGCAAAATAGAGCTTCTTATAAATGTCTCCAAAACTAAGGTGATTGTTTTCAATAAGGATGGATCGGGAATTAATTGTCGGATTAGTATAAATGGAAAACTGTTAGAACAAGTGAATGAGTTTGTGTATCTGGACAGAATTTTGGTTTAATGGAAGGGTTAGATGGTAAAATCGTAAGACGAGTGAAAGCTTCTCGGAGAGTAGTTGGATGTATGTGGACCATTGCAAAGAATGAATTATTATAGAAAGAAGAAAGGATGGCAGTATAAAAAATTGTGCTAATGCCAACATTGTTTTATGGCTGTGAAGCGTGGATTTGTCAGGATAGACACAAGAGCAAGGTGAATGCAGTTGTAATGATATATCTAGAAAATGTATGTGTAAAAACTCGAATGGGCAGAGTCAGTAATAAATGAGTGCTGAAGGAGTACGATTTAAAAGGGACTCCAATATGTGTGTACCCCTTTGTGATTTATTTCCCCTATAACTGTTATTTCTCATATCCCTCTTAACTTAGCTAGTAGCGTGTCTCTAAACTGAGGTAAATGATCCGAATTAGACTTCTTGCAAGGCCAGAAATAGTTTAATTGCTGAAATTGGTGTTTTCCCTTTCACATTTATGGGTTAACTTTTGTTAGAGTGAGTGCTAAACCGTGTCTATAATTAAGTTAGTTATTAGGTAGATTGCCTATTTGTCGATTGGATCAGAAGGTTGGATACAAAATGTAGTTATTTTTAAACTGTAACACCAAACATACCTCATTCATGCATGCTTTGACTTTGATCTGGACTGGCTTGTTTCAAATTTTGATTAACTGCGCTTTTAAACCATCAGTTGGAGTATAATGTAGATGAATTGCCTTAAAATTCACCCTTCTTCTACTACGTCCTTAGATCAATAATTTAAGTTGTGTTAAGTTCATATGAGTATTAAGACGTATAGAACTAGAGATGTAACACATCTACAGCTCAAGTTTCAAAGGAAGTCTTTAAGCGCATTCAAATATAAATTTATGCTGTCCAAATAATTCATAGCATTTTAATATACCATTAGTATCATTTTAATGGCATTGATAATATCTATCAAAATTGACAGCTAAAAATCACATGACTTGAAGAATGAACACGTGAGATTATATTTAGTAACTTTTATATCTGTTAGACAAAGTTTTTATTTAATGTAAATTCATTAATAAGCCATTCACTTTTAAAACGTCTTATGTTCGTTAGTTAGTTAATTATCTGAACAGGTTTACTCAGCCTTCCACATTATTTCGTATATATTATCGAACAACAGTCCTACTTTTATCATTACTATGAGTAAAACAACAGTAGGCCTCTTTTGATGTTTAAAATTACATATATCGAAGCCCGTAATTAAATATACAATATTTTTTGAACTTTTAAAATAGTGTATGCACTGTTTTATATTAATAGATTTTAATTAAATAAGAAACATTTTCTCAATACTTCTTTTCTCACTCATTTGTAAAAAATAAAAAATTAAGGTTATAAGCTAATATAATATAAATTCAAAAGCTTTGAAATTTATAATATATACTTTTGAATAAATTTAATTGGTGACCATATAAGTAGGCTATTCGTTTAGTCGTATAGACATAAATGTGTACTTATAGTTTTTTATTAAGTTTATAAATGCTGACAAATTTCGCATTCATTCTCTATAATTCTATTTACCATGCTAAACGAAACATCCATACAGAAATGAAGGGATGGAAAATGTAAAGCTAATTAAATTAAGAACGCCAAGAGACGTGGAATTTTTTTTTTTACCAAGCCATGGAGAGGAAGATTGAGGGATTGAAGAAGAGAGTAATCCAAATATTTAAAACTTTAAACACTACGTGACCATTATACCAGACTTTTGCTTCAAAACTGTGAAGCAAACATTAGCTTTCATGTGATGTAAACTTGTTTAAATGTCTAGTTCAAAAGATATGACATCTAAAAAAAAAACAGACAAACTTAGGCACCCTATTTAAACGTCACAGAAGTCGCATTAAGAGTAGGAAGGCTATTAATCAAGGACCAGTGGTTCCGCCCTCTTGCCCTTTCAACCATCACCTCCTCCTCCACACACATACACACACACACACGCTTTTTTAAACACCCCTTCATCCCCAAAAAACCGAGCTCTCTTCACACCTCTACTAACAAGCGCACGGATTTCTCGCCCGCCTCTTAATTCCCATTTAAACGAAGCGTAAAATCTAGCGGCACACACATATACACGTGTAGTGCTCACCTTGAAGCCTGCTCCTCCTCCCACCCTCTCGAATGTTTTACACGGTTTTAATTTGTTGGCAGCTCCGTGAGGGTGAGCGTGGGGGGCCGAGCTCTTGGTAATTACGAGCTCTCAGCTACTGAGCAAGATGGATATCTTGTACCCGATGCGCGTTTCTTGTACAGTAGAAATCTGGTGGGGCTAAACTTTAGGAAATACATACATATATTTGGTCAACATCTATTAAAAAGTTACTAAATTACTAGAATTATTTTAAAAGGAGTGATAATATATAAGTAAGGTAACAGCTGAAGCTCATACGTCTTGACCCATGAAAACATTAAAGTTGACCTAGTTGCTCGTTAGTTAATCATTTAATGCATCACAGCGAAATAATAAGTAGTATAACTAATATAATATGTACTGTAGGTTGAGATGAAAATAATTTAACCAGAGTCCACTTGCTTTGGTGACCGTATGGCTTAAGGTGTCACTTTCGCATTAGACTAGACTTTCGATAACAGGGAGCTTCGGGCTCTAATCTCGGTAGGGTGTACTTAGGGTGGTTTTTCCTCAATGGTATTCTACTCTACCTCCCCAAAAATGAGGGTACACTTCCTCTACATTCAACCTTCCTCATCCCTAACACATAGCTTAATTAGTTCATATGCATATAGCCCGAATGTGTAGTAATACATGGTGCTAAAATATGTTAATGGATCTAGCTTTAGACTTTATCACTGTTATTATTATTATTATTTAGCAGCACGTCTTACTACCCGTTCGGGTTATACGCTTTAAGTACTTATTACGCTAATGGATTAGGAATTGGGAAGGTTGGATTAGAGGAAGTGGACCCGCATTTGCGTGGAGGGAGAGTGGAAAACCATTTAGGAAAAACCGCCCCAAATTCACCCTACCGAGATTCTAACCTCAATATCCTCGTCCTTAGCAGTCGAGCTCAACAAGACTAGCGCATTAGCCAACTACGCCACCGAGGCGGGTTTTATTACTGTTGATAAAGTTCAGTCACTTTTAACAGTTTTAAGATATTCAGCCATATTGGTAGGAACGAGGTCTAAAGGCCAGTTTCATAGTCAAATTTAGTACGCCTCAAGTGCGGCGCTACACTAAGTTCATGACGACACCTACCTAAACTCGAATGGAATGGGCCAGTTTCCTATGCGAGAAAGGCCCATTCCATTCGAGTTTAGGTAGGTGTCGTCTTGTATTTAGTGTAGCGCCGCACTTGAGGCGTACTAAATTTGACTATGAAACTGGCCCTAAAAGTGTCAAGCTATCTAAGGTGTTTTGTTCGCTGTGGGGAGGTTATAGTTAGAATTCCGGCTAGATGTACTGAAGGGAGTTTCGCTTAAATAGCTTCCTATTCTCTCTTAACGAAATGTAGGTACATTTCATACAAATAATGTCTTACTAACATCTACTTCAATAGCATTGCTGTAATATGTGAATATCCCGGACAGCTAAGGATACGCTATGAATATTTAATGTTGTATTTCTTACATTTAGTTTATATATGTACTAAAATGTTATCCCTGTGTTGATGCTACTATAGTAAGATACTAAGAAATATAGTAGCGTTTTGGTGGAAATAAACTTTTAGAAAATACAAAAATACATCTTTATCATTAACGGTAAAATGTCAATATACTAACTTAATAGTATAATTATATTGTAGGTATTGTTACTCTCTACCAAAGGGGACAGCTGTAAATCACATGACTTAAACGTATTTACATATATAATGATATGGAATTATACATCTCAATAATTTATTATTCACATCAAAAGGTCAGTGTTTTTGCAGTTTTTATAGCAAAACATTTTTTGGCCAAAATAAATAGAACATGGCTCGAGTTCAAACTTAGAGTTTAATTTTCTCCACATGTTGATGATATCAACAGTTATTGAATATATTTCATGAGCCTGGTGGCATTATCTAACAAACTTTTTAAATGAAGAGAAAAAGTTGTCATTAAATTTCAGAAAATCTTTGACAGATATTCAAGAAATTTTGAGGTTACAATGGGAAGAAAATTAAACTCTATTTTTGTACTTGTGTAAGCCTCTTGTAACAATTAACTTACATTTTTGGAAGAGTGATGGGAAAATCAGCCAAGAAGTTTAACAGTCAATAACAAAGTTTGTTTGCTTTATTTAGGACAAGATAGAAGGTAAATACATAGTTAGAACAAAATATAACAATATGGCGTGAAGCGCTTATCCTCTCAGATTTAAATAACTCTACTGAGATAAAGGAATTAATTGACATTACGATATCTGAAAATAGGAAAAGAAACATATAGTTATAATCTGGTTGTCAGTACAACAGTAATATTAATCGCCATCATGGAAGTCTATGGTTCCTTCGGTTATAGCATTAAGTGCAAACAACGATACTACATCGCAACTCCTAACACACATCTAAATATAGGCAATAATAAGAAAAACATATACGCGCCTTTAGATCTAAAGACATCAACATAACGTTAAACCAAAATGATAGATAGAATAAGACGTTAGGCCAAGCCTCAACTCTAACCCCTAAGTGCCCTGTGCTCTCAGTAAAATAAATAACTAGATAATCCCATATACACTAAATACGCAAACAAGAAAGGACGGGTGGTAAGCCCGAGACGCAGAGTTCGCCAAAGCGTGGCCGAAAACATATACATGAAATTAAATATACTTTATGTATATATAACAAAATGAAATTGTACAATTATAAGGAATTAAACCTCGTATGAGGAGAGAGAATCCAAGCGCATTCGCAATGACCTGCGCGAAACATTTCATAATTCTAAGTTTAAATATTTATAAGTCCCAAACAATAATTTAGACAAGATATCCTCCATTACGCCAAAAATGAAATTTTTAATATTAAATAAATCGCGGCCCCTAGTCGCCGTCCTCACCTAGGTCAGTCGGTGGTATAATAAGTGACAATTCAAAACCCGCGTTCCACTATATATACATTATTGTATCCACAGAGAGACGGGGTAAGGGAAGGAGGGGGTAAGCCAATAGAACAAACATGACAGCAAAGGATGGATCTAGCAGCAGCTAGAATATTCCAGATTGTCCTAGTGGCGGAAGTCATAAATTCGTCTGGCCGCGTGGAACCTCATTCGTTTCCGGCCGGCCGTGGATCGAGTACCGAGCAGTCAGTCGGTCGAAAGCTCCGCTCAGTCAGTTGTGCCAGTTGGAGAGTGGAGGCTAGAGCTCGTTCTCTTGTGTTGGAGTTCATCAGGGGTGGTGGGTGAGTGTCGGTTCATTTGATATAACATTAACTTGTAACTCGTTATACTTGATCAATATTTTATTTATTTTGGCCCAAAAAAAGTTTTACCATAAAAACTGCAAAAAAACTTGCTTTCCCTTGCGGCCCTTTCCATTCTAACTTATTATCATGAGGTAGGTATGCTTACCCTATATCATACATACTGGTATGAAGTTGTTATTAATGTATAACTAATACTACTTAACATAGATAACTTATGCTTGTACCCTGAAAATCAGAAGTTTTTTTGCAATTAAGTTGAAATGAGTTGTAGTTAAATAACTCAAACGGATTTTTGAACACATGTCTTAGATCTTCTTAGCTACCTTCCTCATCTTTAACCTTTAGACCAAGTAGTTGATATCTCTGGTTGTAGATGTAATAATAGCAATTATCTCAGTACAATGAATGCGTCAAAATACCTTTATCCACTAAGCATTTACCCCCCCTTTATTTTGTTTCAAAATATTTTATAGGAAAGAATATTTTAATTTATTATATCCTGACAAAGGCTTATTATATTGAGGACTCTAATTTTTAATTCAAGACAATCTCACAGTAATAGCACATTAATAAATATCTTCTAATCATTATTTTGACAATTGAAACCATTATGTTTTGGTCATAAAAAAAGTTTGCTGAGTGTTTGTGGAAAATTATCTTAATATTCTCAATATTAAACCCAAATAATATTTTAAATAATATATGGAAATTTTCATTGTAAAATTTAGGAATTTTTGTTTGTATGGTGTAATGGTACTGCTTTGGACCCCTCTAATATATTCAAAAAGTCATGGATGAAGTGTATTTTTCTTTAAAGAATTGTATGTAAAGTTTCCTTTTAATACTTCATACGTGGAGAATCACTGATTTTCAGAAGTAATTACAATACACTTAGATTTAAAACGTTATTTCTTTAAACGACCAACTCCGTTGTATTTGAATGATCATGCGACATGCTGGCTCCCTTTACCCAATAGGAAGCTAGCCTTCAAAACATCAGGTGGCCAGGAGTTCTCCTATTAATTTTAACACTGGTGACAAGGGGTCCAAGAAGCAAGGGGTAGTTCATATATAAGCAGCTTGTACGTATAAATACACCGATTAATATATCATTACACTGTACTCAGAATACAGAACATTTTAATAAGACAGAGAAACCTAGTAATAGCACACAGAAAACATATCACTTTAATATCAAATCCACAGTACCAAAAGTGTAATCATCTAAATATATAGTGTTCAACATTAAAAGTTTCATTCATTTCATAAGAATTACTTATAGTCAGCTCGTCATAGTAGTGTGATAACAAGTGCGCAGCAAGGCATCCACGCGTCGTCATCATAATAAAACCCGGTATCGCAATACTTAGTGCTCACCGTAGGGCATACACGGGTCCACATTATTAACATCCGCATTATCAGTATAAAATTGAATATCATAATAATTGATGCCCAAACGCGGGCGGACATCACTATAATTGGCGCCCAATCGTGAGGAAATACCACAATAAATTCTCATACCATAATAATAGACTTTGATATAAAAAGTACTGTTACATAGCTTTACAATTTAATCGTTTCTTCTTCTTTTTTTACCGTGGTAGATACCAGTGAGAGGAGGGTAGGTACTTATTTATTTTTACAATTAATTTACTTGAAATATTTATTGTTCTGATAACCGTGAATCCTACCGTAAACAATGAAGGTTGTGCTTCTATACATTAGAACAAAGCAGCCAGACTACGGTGCACAATCAGTACGACGAGAGGGTGGAATATTTATGGCGTGGTGGTGTGTTGGGACTACACATATCGCAGTAATGTCCTCGTAAGGCGAGGTTAAGAAGTAGGGGGTTAACAAGGGTGAAAGGAGGTTTCACGAAGGTATGTCAGCAAAAAAACACAAAAACATTGGGGCAAGCCAAGGTAACAGAGCCAGCCGTTGAGGACTACAAGAAATAAAAACTCACTCTTAGAAAACGGAGAGTAAGGCGTAGCCTAACGAGTAATATTAGGAATGATTGTATTAAAAGAAAGAAACTCGACAGAAAATACAGAAGTTGAAAGACCTCTCGAGAACTAAGTTTTCCAGCTCACGTACAAACTTTTCTAATTTGAAAAGGCGGTAATTGTTTCCCTTTTAAAAAAAACAGCATAAAAAAGAGGTGGAGAAAAAAACACGATTATTCTCACTTTAAAGTTGAAAGTATAGTACTGATTTTAATTCCTCTTTTTTTTCGCCGTGATATAAGTTTTAGATTACATATTCTGCGATGGATGCCTTCATTTTCTCAGTGATATACAGTCCAATTTTTATAGGAAGGGCCAAAATACCTATATTTTTTTATCTTATTTATCTTATAGGGATTGATAATAGATAACAAAACTTACAATTGCATATCAAATCTCTTGACGTATGAATTAATGAAAATAAATCTCTTATTTCTTTTAGTTGTAAGATTTAGTCCTTCCACTGGAATAGGAAATTTTATGAGTTGAATTTTAGAAATGATATAAAATTTCTTCACTTATAAATCTATCTATATTTCAATTTGGATGATCTCAAACCACCCATTCCTTGGAATGACCAAAAAATTGGCGAATTCATAGGAGGAAATGATCTGTCCATTTCCTGAATTGGATACATTTCCTTCCCAACTTAAAAAGGCAATATCATTTTTTTCTCTGCCACTTAATAAGGCTTTAGGGATAGTTATTGGGAATAAATTCACACTCAGTTCAGTTTGTATAATCATATATGATACCAGTTTGATTTTGGGACCACCAGAACTATCCTTTTCCATAAATGTTCAATTTTATTGTTATCTATTGAAATAACAAGTTTCATGAATCTATTCATGTCCTGTACAAGCTTTTTGCTATGCTTTAAAAGCATTTTAATGTGTGTTAATTTTTCACAAAGAGACTTAGACTACTTACACGAGTTTAATTTTCAGAATCATTGGTCACTCACACGTGATGAAACTTCAAATCCATATCACGTAATAAGAGGGGGTCTAAGAAGGATACCAGACCAATAGGTGCCAAATTAGGGAACATGCAAAGTATTGTGGAATAACGGATCATAGCAGTTTCGTATTCCTGCTCCTACCGAGAAGATTGTGTAATTAGCATTGACGAGAAACCGCTCCTATGATAGGACACCGTTGCACCACTGCTGACTACGACCACAAGGAAGATGTTACAAAGCGTCTACACCAAATAGCTGAGGGCCATATTTATGGTCTAGTCTCGAGAGTAAACACTCTCTCTGTAAACGAACAAATAGTAGTTTAGGTTGAATCGGAGATTGGCTGACCTCAGAATCTCAACTTTAGTTACCCCCACCTTGGGCACCGATGCCTAGAGAACGCACTTACATGAAACGAGCTTAATAACCTCGTCATTATCACCCAATCCGGCAACTCTACCGTTCGATATTATTCTTGGTCGACTTTATAAGATTACGGGCATGAACGCCTGACCATAAAATAAAATATCTGCTTCCTACTGACCTCAGCTTTCCTCTGGTGAGTTATAGGAATCGTTTTGAAATATTTAGTAATTAAATTGTGTTCTAGTGTACAGTAAAACTCTATACAAAATAATAGTTCTACAAGCTGTTCTCTATGGGTGTGAAATATGTTCTCTTACCTTAAATGACAAAAACAAATTTAGGATGTTCGAAAACAAGGTGCTTTGGAAGATATTTGGTCCAAAAAGGGATGAGGTTAATGAAGAATTGATAAGGTTAAATAATGATGAGCTACATACCCTATACGTGTCACAAGACATTGTTAGGATATACAAGTCTTAGCTTAAGTTGGGCAAGACATGTAGTGCGAATAGGAGATTCTAGAACCTTGTTCAGGGTAGTGACTGAAAAACCCAATGGGAAGAGACCATTGTGGAGACCTAGACGCAGATGGAAGGATAACATTAGAATGGACCTGAAAAAGATAAGACGTAATAAGGTGCACTGGAAAGAAACAGCTCAAGAGAGAGCAAGGTGGTTTACTTTTGTAAGTGCGGCAATGAACTTTTAGTCCTTAGTGCCATAGAGTAAACGAGTAAATAAATATATAAGGTATTATAAATAATGACGACTATCATTCATTTAATAACCATAAATAATTAATTTTACAACATAATTCATGGATAATACCAGTTTAAAACTTAAGGCCCATGAACATGAAAAATGTTGGTCAATATTTTCAAGTTATGGATTGGAACGAAAGTGAACTATGAAAATAAATGGTATACACAAAATAATAAAAGGGCGGGAAAAAAAGTTTTAACTGAAAGGATATTTTTTATTGAGACTGATAATAAAAACCAGTAAAGAATAATATGAGTATTGACAACAAAAGATAGTCGAATTGCCTGATGTCATCTTGATATTTTGAAAGAGAAATAGACATAAGAAAATTGATGACGAAAACAAATTATTCGCTCCGACGGCTTCTTTCGTTTCATTTTTGTATCAGTTGAGGTTTAAGTTTTGCTGACTTGTCAGACGGTCAGAAGAAAGCCATATAATTTCTTGTTTCATCTATATGGTTCCAAAAATATTTGGAAACAATGGGTAGCTTTATATTAACGTGCTATCTCCATGTAGCTCTTAAACTTCGTTGGAGGAAATAAAATAAATGTGTAGCAAATAAGATTAACAAACATTTGTGTGTTCACCTTTAACATAATATAATTTATTTAGATTTGATGTAACCTTTTTATAATAATAATAATTATTATTATTATTATTAGCACCACGTCTTACTACCCGTTCGGGTTATACGCGCTTACTCTAATGTGTAATGGTAGGGTGATTGTGAGATTATATGAAGGACCTACAGTTTAACGTGGACTCCGAACCACGGTGGAGGCCTGGCATTCCCCACATTTACAAGATGTCTTGTCAGAGGTGAAGGAAGGGTTTGGTAATCAGATAAATCTTTGCCGTGACCAAAGATTGAACCCCGGCCGCCAGCAGAGAAGTCTGACACCTTACCCCTAGACCGCCAGGTCACCCCTTTTTTATAATTAATAGTTAGTAGCGTAAAATTTTATTTTGTCAATTAGAACTAGTTTTCAAATAAGTGCTTGTATTTTATTTGAATCACGTGATTGAAGTAAAAACAAAATTTATTTAATAACATATTTATTCTTACTCTTTTATTTATATATAAAATATAGTTGTTATTTTCTATTTTATGTATATTTTCACTCAACCAGAAACATAATTTAATGTATATTCAGTATCTTTAAAAGAGCATTTAATTAATATAAATTATTATTGTTATTATTAATATAATTATTATGCACTAATCAGAAATAAAATCTATGTTTAGACTATAACTATCGTTACTATTAATAACCATTATAAAATATAATAATAGCCTTATAGATACAACATACTGAGCCGTGGATAATTCAAGATTTGCCTTAAAAGAATAAATTTGGTAAAATGTCAAATGCATTTTTTCGTATTTGCATAGGTGCATAAACTATGGGGGCATAGACACATTGCCACCCTCCTGTTTTCTTACGGGGGAACGGGCGGCGGGGAAGGGTCTTGGTAAGATTGCTTAGCTATTCACTTATGATTCTCACGATAAGGAACAGAGAAAAAGGCAAAAACCCGAATGGATAGTAAGACGTGGTGATAAAAAATATTGAACAAGATTGATTAGACTCATCCTTTATTAAAAACGCTCATTTCCAATTTTTATAGAATATAACAAAGTATCACTATCAAAATTTACTAAAAGTCTTATTGAAGTTGAATAAAAGTTTTAGTAAGGCAATGAAAAACCAAAATGAAAAGGTTTCTTGGTATCAGTCTTAGGTTTTGCGACCGAACTATTTGGCTAGCTTTTTACACCAATAAGTTTAAATCAATTACACCTTTATTTACACATGGCCTATAGATGCGACACCAATAGTTTATGCACGGTGTCCTTGTTAAACGATAACATTTTCGTGATATGTGTATTGTGTAGCCTTTGCTATGCGGTAACATAATTTGTTTATAGTTATGTAGACTAGCGTGTTTGATTTTCTCCGTTTGTATACTTTTTTGTTTGTGTGACAATGATATAATTTTTTTAATACCTAAAACACTGTTGTTAAAACAGATTTTAAAGTATCAGAACTGAGCTGTGTAGGTAAGATTAAAAGATTGAAGTCAAAATGACGAGTATTGCAAGCACCGTGAAAAAGTGTTTGAAAATTAATTTATATTTTAAGAAAATCAAAGTTAATTCGTAAGGTACGGAAAACAATTCCCTATCACAATATATTCGTAGCTGCGGCATCATGAAATGAGTGTATTTTAAAAACTATATCAGAATGTTAAATTTATGGGTCAAAGCTTAAAATAGAAAAGGAATTTATTGAACAGTTAATTCAAACTCCGAACAATGTTGAAGACTGTAAATAAATTCAAAGAACTGTACTCTGAAACGAAGAAATTATTACTAAGTTACGTATCATCCTAAGATTGCTATAGGTGGGCCCATCTGCAAAGTCTGAAAGCTCATATAATTTAATGCAACGCAGAGTATATACATACCTCCGAACAAAAAAACACGTTTAAATCATATATGTGCTATTAAAGCTTACCCAGAATTGGTTGATAATGTTGATATACTGAGATCGTGTAAGTTATAAATTAATTTACTAGTGCCAATTCCTTCAGATGTCAAGTGTTTGGAAAAGGGGTTTGACTTTGGTCTGTACTCATTACACTGACGCTTTCATTTTGTGTGTTCAGTGATACTCAAATCTACAAACTGCATTGTTCTATCTTAACCATACACTATTTAGAAAATAAATAATGCCAAATCATGTAAAATATATTGGCATACCGCCAAACAAATCAATACTTTAGTATAATCGTATTAAATATGTTTTATATATACAGTACGTTGCTCTCCCACCCCTTTAACTTGTACATTACGTCATTTGTGTCATCCCCCAATTTTTCGTGGTTTTACTTAACATAGTTTAATTTACATATAGCAAGATTTGGGTCCCCTTAATCAACCCGCCCCCCTATTCTATTTAATATAAATTAACCTGGGCATAGTGTAATTTTGCGCCCCCCCCCCCTCCCCCGACCCCTTTTACCTCCATAGACAAAAAATGTCCCTACATCCGTGTGTGTTTCTTGTTCTAGGATTATTAAATAAGATTTAAAAACCCGCAATCGAGTCATACAGACCAAGAGGCCACCGTCCTTTGGAGAAGATAGAGGGTGCCATGTGGTCAACACAATGAATACTCCGGCCATTAATATCAGTTTTCTAGACCAAAGCCGCTACTTTTTTTTTCTTAATTCAAGTAGCTCCTCAATTCGATCTCACTAGGATGAGTGGTCCCCGTTACAGACCCATTGCTTCACAGAAAAACAAATTTTCTACCTCGTTTACGTTGCTAATATTATGCGTGTGAGTCAGTGATACTTTGATTTTGTTATTTATGGTCTAAAATCCCCTAAATTAGTTCATATCTTTACGGTGCATTCGGCTAAGGGCAAACCCTTATTTTGTCCATCGCGATAAAACACGGCTACCTACATTCATAACGTTAATCTAGCACATAAAACGCAGATATCGTTAAATGGGATATTGAGCACAGTAGGACTCGTCTCTGATTATACACCCACGAGACAGATGCCGGTTATTCAGAAGGGCGGGAGGGAGGGATGATTCATCTCTCATACTTCACCCTTGCGCCGATGATCCCCTTAGCAAATTTCAGGACTGCCATATAACAATAACGAACCAACCCTTAGGTTTTAATGGCTCTCATTTTTTTCCCCTGCCCCTTAGTTTCGGGGGAGTTGTGGAAGGGGTAAACATTGGGGTTGTTAGAAAATGAAGATGAGAAGAAGAGAATAATACACAAAAAAAACTGAGTCACTACAGTTTGAGGGTGAAATATGAAAATATGGGGTTTATAAGAATCATAGAGGCATATAATGATGTGTGCTTTTCAAATGTTGGAGTAGAATTTCCTTTCCAGATAAACCCTTATTTGGTGGGGACTTGAATGACTGACAAAATGGTGGAGAGGGAGGTTTTAGTTAAGGAAAGAATTGGTTTTATGGTTTTAATGGATTGGTATTTGGAATTATGTTTTCTTTTCGCGTAGTTTAGTAGTTTAAACTCTGATAATACATTAATTGGTGTCATGGTTTTAATGAATTGGTATTGAGAATTATGTTTTCTCTTTACTCTGATAAGAGATGTATTACCCGCGTTGGTGTCCACATGGTCTAAGGCGCTACTCTCGCAATAGATGAGACTGCTGATGACGGGTGTATCGTAGTTTGATCCTGGCCGGGTGTACTGAGACTGGTTTTTCCTGAATGGTTTTTCATTCTCTCAAACTCTTTCTTTCGCTTTCTCCGCGCAAATGATGTTATACTTCCTCTAAATTCAACCTTACTCATCCTTTACCCCTAGAGTAGTTAGTTTATAAATGTACAACCCGAATGGGTAGTAAGACGCAGTGCTAAAATAAAGTGCTCCAAATATGATGTTAAATAAATGTAAAACATAATTTTTTGTTTGTATGTGATTCATTAAAGCAGACGTTTAAATCGTAGTTAAAATCGTAATAATTTAAGAAAAAATTGAGGATAGCACCGGTAATTTGCCTTTAGGTATTAAAAAAGCACAGAATAAATCTTTCAAATAGGCTTTCCTATATAAAGTCGTACTCTCTCCGAGTATATTGAAATGAAGCATTGAAAAGTAATTATATGAATCATGTTTATTCAAGTAAAATTTGGAAAATTTCAATTTGTTCACAAAATGTAAAACCTTAAATAAATACAAATATCATGCAACGTGTAGAAATGATAACAAAATGATAAAAACTACTTACAGTATGTAACCCATCTTTCATATAAAAAAACTTTTATTTTTTGTGTGACCCTACTTCGGATATTTGGACACCCAGCTGTCCATTCTACATTTATTTAATCCTGGAAAAAAAGAGACGCACGTTGTCTCTGGAAGCTGTTTTAACCGGCGTTAATAGTCGCAGTCGGAGCCGGGGGATTTGTACCGGTTAAAACCTTGCCCCCCTAACTACCCCCCCTCCAGCAAGCCGGTGGGTTAAGGGACTATGGTGGAATAGAGGAGGGGTAATCCCGATAAATCTCTAGCGACGGCCAGACAGATACGAGGAGGGTGGGAAGTAGAGGGGTGTAAAGGGGGTGAAGAGACGCTGAAAGGAGGGTTGAGACTGGATTCGGAGCGATACGGGATTTATTATGGTGATAACGTACAAACAAAAGGATTGCTGGATAGTAAAAAAAAATAACGAGGAAGGGGAGAAGAGTTTAACTTAACGACATTACTATTAGGGTTGTTAATCATTTTTAAAATCCTAACAGCATGTTTCCTGGAATCGTAAGATATTAAATTAAAATGTATTTAAAGTTTGTTTTATAGACGGAAGAAATAAGATTAAGAAGAAATAATATAATAACAATCGTGGTTATACGTCTATAAGGAAATATTGATTAGAATTTAATGGTGTAGGTATTTCAAATATTGTATTTAGTAAAATTTTAACGTTTTTAGTACCTTTTAAAAATATTTTACTTCGCGTCAGGTTATGAAAATCTAACTAAACTAATGAAGTTGTGATGAGAAATATATAGCTCAGAGAAAATGCACATGCGTTTTCGTTGATGGGACTGTTAAAATATTTAAGAAAAAGTGTTCTGAGTATTTGAAGCCTGACTCCTTGTCACCGGCATACCAGACAACAGTCCCATTAATATAAGAAGAGCCTGTTCTAAAAGATTGAAAATCTACTAGATTAACTTTCATATTTTTATTCATCAAGTCATGTTATCTGCAACTGTCATTGATAGTATCAATACCTACATAATTACAGTGATAAAACCAGTTTCAGTGGCTGAACAGTCTAAAGCGTCAGTCTCGCTATATATTAGACGTCCGATTACTGGAAGATTGGGGTTAAAATTCTGGTCGAGTGTAAAGTGTTTTTTTTATTTCAAAATAGTTTCCCACGCTAATTAAGGGTGCAGGGGAAAAGGGAGAATGTCACATTACGTACATTTTCCAGGACAACTTTTATATTTCAAACCCCATAAGGAATCCAGAAAATCTTTTTTTTAAGTATTTAAATAAGACAAGAGACCTCTTTAAACAATAATCTAAAGTGCATTATAAATGTCTCATGCTTGTCTAACAGAGGGCAGCACTAGCTCAGTTTGAGCTAAAATGGGACTTTCCACCTATTTTCCCTGTACACTTAAAATATGATTACACTTCCTCTCAAATTAAACATTCCTCAACACCCTGCTATCCAATTAATCTCTTTGAGATTCACATTTTTGTATTGACTAAGGTGAATTTGGGCTTCATGCAAAGTTTATTTTTTTTAAACTCATCTTTTACTCACGTAAAGCCGAGTTACAAACCATGCAGATGTTAGGAGTACTGTCTTAGAATAAGCTAGTTTGTAATTCGTGTGTTATTTTATTAATATGTTTAATAAGTGCACATTAAACATAAGGATCAAAGAATCCACAGGTATTTTTTTTATCATAGTAACACCAACTCTGGTTATAATAAACTTCTACTGATTCATATATTGTGTTCACTATGTCCAAAGTTCACTAAAACCGATTAATTTAACTTAAAGTAGTAGGTTAGTGACAAACAAAGTAAGAGTTAAAATACAATCGCTCTTTATTGAAACACATTGAATTAATCTTATATAAATAAGTTAAATGCTGTTGTTTACTATTTTAATTAATATTTTTTCCAGATCCTTCTCCAGAGTTTGTTCTCTTTCAACATTTGATTCCAAACTATCCATACATCCAAAAAAGTAAACTGATTAAAAAAGTATAATTTTTTGAGTTATATATAGCCTCTCGAAGAAAGGGATTAGTGAAAACCATTACTAAATGGCCACAGGCTGTAATTCACTGTCCTGTAACTCCTGTTTTATTAATACAGCTCGGAAGACAGTCTTCCTTTACTTGCCACAGACAGAGGTAATAAAACTCAAGCCAGGTCAATGAGTACAATGATTCTTTAAGCTCAACCCTCCCCCTCCACATTCCGTACTTTCAGTCAAACTTTGTGCTGCCTAAACAAGAACTCAGAGAATCGGTGTCTTCAAGTTTAAACAACCAAAAAGTCATGTTTTTAAAGAATTATGATGTTAGAATGACATTTCTTATCGAAAGTTTCAATTTTTATTTCACTAAAAACCGAAGTTGAGGATTCATTACAAATGAATTTTTAACACACATTGAAATGTATGTGGGTTGGGACCAATGAATTAGTTTCAATGTAGCCGATTGTTCCCTACAACCAAGTTCATTGAAACCAGAGTTGACTGTATATCAATGAAAACTACTAGTTCTACTATATGAATATAAAAAATAATTGATATATTTCACCAAGATGTTGATAGTGAGCCTAACTCTCTGCAGAAAGGGCAAGTCACGAAACTTGCTAAAATGAGATGAATATCATCCATCACCTTAGCTCATTCGGTAACGTGTCTGTCTACTGAGCTAAGGGGTCCGGGTTTGATGCCTGACAGGCCCAAAAAATGTATAAAATGAAATGTGGGTTACCCCTTTCACAGTAATGAATCAATGGCCTGGAACTGGATGTTGTGTCTGTTCTAGATTTAAGTTAGTTTATAAGTCTTGTGCTGATATCGGTCGGTTCAGAAAGTGCACGTTAATACCTTAAATAAATGAGAGGGAGGGGTTAATTAGAGGGATATGAAATCGATCATTTCGATTAAGGTTGTTCTCTCGTTTGACATTGTAAGGAACTAAATCATTCCACCATAAATTTGTTTAATCTAGCTAGTGACTTTAATGTTCTTTGTATAAAGGGCTTCAGTCATTTACTGAAACCTTTTCCACAGGGGATTGTGTAAATTACTTTTGTTTGACTGAGGCCCTTTCTGCCAGGAGCGATTCTTAAAGGCTTTGAGACAATAACGTGCTACGCCACAACAATTAGAACAGTTATATTCTTAACGTGTATATATTAGTTATATAAATAAAATTAAGAGTTTGTTTGTTTCTCTATCATCATTTACCGCACGTAGAGGTCTGACATTTTTAAATTAATAGTTTCCTGCGCACACACATTTGCACATTGAAACCGAGATTTTATATTTGTAGGTACATTTTTTTTATTTATTTAAAACTGTGCTGAAATAAATAAAATTAAGATGTTTCTTTTCTGTTTTTTGAATCAAAGAAAAACTTTGCCTGGATACTTTTGCTGGGTATTCTTAATATAAATAAACAAGCTTATTTGTAATGGTTTCCTAAAGTTCAAAGTTTGTATCGAATTAGAGCCACAACATAATTAATTGGACTTACAAATGATTGATTTCTTAAAATAATATTGTATTAGTAATATATCAGAATTGCTATGTTAGGACATGATACATTATTGCCCTTAACCTTTCAATTAATCAATTAATTAATTTGAAATTAGCTTGTACAATAATTTTACAATAATTATTATTAATTCCCGTATTGTTTGTTCTTTATTGTCAAATGATGTGTCTAATTCAAGTCAAACCTCAGTGGATTTCTTTGTTTCCCGAAAATCTCCCTTAAGCTAAAAGAGTGGTAAACCCCCACCCACCTCCCAGGCCTTACGGTTTATTTACATTGTAGATTAGTAACCACCCCCTTCAAATTTATCGGTGCTGTAACCGTAAATCTAGGGGAATACCCCTCCCGTCACCCAGACTATGCCACTAGTCCACACACAAACGCTTTCATCCAATAATCCAAACTGCAACACAAAACATCCCGCCACCCCAACACGCTTTGTACAACCATAATAAATTCATCAAATTTTGTAGCTCAGGATATTTTGTTTATGGGAGCGGATGTTGTAAAATGTCTATTTAAGTTATTTAGTCCCAGACTTTCTCTCCACTTTGTTTGGGGAGGAGAGGGGCATAAATTAGGATATCCTTGCGTTGCAAAAAAAAAAAATATATATATATATATATGGGAGGAGGCTTATACTGATTCACCAACTGGTGTGCACACCCCTCCCCTCCCTTTCCTCCCATCTTCCACCCCTTTAGCCCTCATTAAGTTCTTTAACTAGTATTATAGTTTAGGCACGTGCTACTCACAGAACATATGTAGGAAATATGCGTGTAGACGAACTGTGGCGTTTTGTGAGGGAAGCAGTAAATAACTTTGACTTCTGTGCTGGGGATCCGGGGTTTAATTCTCAGTCCCAGCACAGATTTATCTGATTGTCAAACCCTACCTTCACCTCTGACAAGACTTGTATTAATCACAACTTGTGAATGTGGGGAATGCCAGGCCTCCACCGTGATTTGGATCCCACGTCAAACTAAATCCTCCATCTCATATCACAATCACCCTATCATTACACATTAGCGTAAGTGTGTATAACCCGATTGGGTAGTAAGACGTGATGATAATAATAATAATAATAATAATAATAATAATAATAATAATAATAATAGAGGACTTCTGTTTGAGTAGTTTGTCTCGTTCCCCACGCTGTTTTATTTTGTTTTTTTGTAACGAGATAAATCACAGCTCGTGGCATGCAAATTTGATTGACTCTCTAGAAAGAAGCCTCAAAGTACTGACTTTGGCCAAAGATCGATGTTAGCCGCACCGGTAGGCACAAGATCAAAGACGTCAATCTCGTCTTGTCTGGGGGTTTTTTCAGTTGCAGGCTGGAGTTTGAATCCTTGTCGGCTATCCTGAGTTTTTTTTATTGTTTCTCGCTTGTACTCCAAGAAAATGATATTACACTACTTCCAACCTCTACCTTTCAGACCCCTACCCAATTAGTGTAGATATTCACCTAGCCCGGACGTATAATAAGACATGACGTGCAAACTTATTTAATTTACGTCCAGGCTTTACACATTTTAATTGTGATAATGGGATAGATATGATTAATGTAAAATCTTAGAGTAAATGTAACCGAATTCACCTGGAGGAAGAGTGGGGAAAAGCTTAGGAAAACATATCTTCAATACGCCAATCTTAGAACTAAACCCCGACCTCCCCGTTATCATAAAAATACCAAACTAGATTAGTCAAACATTTAATCCGCGTGGCCACCAATGTGGAATACGGTACAAATTATTTTCTTATATCATAGAGAGCAAGTTATTCTAGTTTTAAGTGCAAAAGTATTTGCTTGGAAAGAGGAAAGAAGTGTCATTACTATAACCTTTGTTGCTCGAGAATGAATATCAGATCCCCGGAACAAATTCATACTCTTATCTCCTATGATATAATAATCATCTTCTAGCGGAGCCGTACGCAAGTGACCAAAAATAGTCTATGCTAGTCATGTTCCGAATATTATCCTACGGATTCACTATAAAATATTTTATGACAAAATAAAACTTTCATAATGATTTTTAAATTGTTCGTCAGTTATACGACTTGCCATAAAATAACGGTTTTTATGGACATAAAAACAGGACGAGATTGCATAAAAGCCAAACCTACAACAAACTCCAGAAATAAAACTATAAATTAACTTGTTTTCAAGAAAGAATACAAAAAAATATACTTAAAGAGTTCATTGCAAGGCTTCGGGGTAAAAATGTGTAGATTATCTTAAAATATAATTCTTTACAGATTAAACAAATATTAAACTTTCGTAACTTCTTTATTAGGTACAGATTCCATTTTTTATTGACCCAAACAGTTTCTTTCAAAATGTCTTAAATTTACAAATCAAAGTTAATTTTAATTATATACTATCTTCTATTTTATTTCACACATCTTAGTACCCGTTTGGATTAAACTCAATTCATTACTTACTATAATCTAATGGAATAGGGATGAGAAAGGTACAGTTTTGGAGTAAGTCTACTCGAACTTGTGTGGTAGGATAGTAGGAAACCATTTAGAAAAAACTCTTCTAGTACATCCGACCAACATTAAATAACCTAATCTCCCCGTCATCTGTAGGCCAGTCTAACATGAGAGTGATTTCTCAGACCGTTCAGCCATTGAAGTGAGTACCACCATGATAGAATCCAAATAAAATCTCACATTTCCCACTTAATTTTGACCACAATTTTAGTTTCTTTATTTATCCTATTTTATTTTTAAACATAATAGCGAAAAATAAGCTCTGTTAAACTGCCCGTAAAGAAATTTTAAAAAATAAACACTCATCAAAAATTAAACTTAGAATTGGTTTGTTTTTATTTGCTCGTTTTAAACTTTTGAAACAAATTTCCTACAGCTATAACTAGACTATTTCATTATTATATATAAAGTGTTGACGCGTCAATTTCATACTTGGATCTCTGCCTTCCAAAATTTCCCTTAGGAGCTACTCCCTCCCATATTCCAGTTGTCACAGAATCCACACTGCGGATACATACATCTAGATTAGTAATTCACTCGACTCCACAGAAAGGATTATTAGTGTAATTAGAGCATAACAGCTTTTATGCAGAAATCTGGTTGGGGGAAGGAATGAACTACTGGCGTACCGGTGGAAATGTAGAAAGGAGGGGCAGAGCCTGAGAACGGCCGGGAAAGAGCTAGAGAAAGAGATATAAGGAGAGAAGGGAATCTTGTTAATAACTTTAAATATTAGCCACTGTTAGGCAGGGCTCTCGGTTCTTGGCGTGGCTCGCCATGTTGAAACTGTACCTCTCTCTGTGCAATATCCACAAATCTCACAGGGGGGCTGAGTAGGGGGGGGGGGGGGGTATCATCTCCATCTCTTTTTCATGTCGCTTCGCCCGGTTGCCTTCCTTCTTCAATCCTATATTTTTTATCCGTGTAGCCGTCTCTCTGTTCCTTCTTTTTTTCAAAACCACACACACACACAAACCCTTCTTCATGACTCCTGGCGGAGCAATATCGCTTAGAAAATCCTACTTTTCCTGACCCCAAATTTGGGTCGTTGTGAATAGGTTATATAACGTTTAAGTTCTGCAACTTTTAGAGCTCCTGTACTTAAGAGCATAGCCTCTTTCAATTATATTACTCTCTCCCCTAATACCCCCCCTCCTTGCCCTCAAACCCCGGGTAGTTGTAGGAGTGGAGCAAAAAAAAGAGCTTTTTGGATTTACCCTCCTTTGTAATATGTAAGGACCACGGTTCAATACCAGTGGAAGTTTAGAAAGAGCGCTAAGATAGCTTATTGTCAACCAATGTTGGTTACTAGCTTTTCCGAGAGTTAATTTAAGTACTTATGTACCCGCCTCGGTGGTCACGCGAACTAAAAGCTAAACTTGTTTAGTCTGTTTAACTTATGAAGAGAAGATCAAGGTTAGAATCCCTGTCTGTTGTAATATAGGTGGGTGTTTTTTTTTATTATAAATGGTTTCCTACTCTCTCTTTCTTCATCAAAATGTGGGTACGTTTTCTTTAGAATTATACCTTCTTCATCCTACTATATTTGTATCATTAAATTTGTACAGCTTTGAGGGAATGTATATAGGGAGTTATATATAACAAGTATATACACAACGTGTATCTAAAACATTGCATCAAACTTTGGCAGGTTATTCCTTGGTTGAAAATAGAATAATTCACATCAGCAACCTAGGGTCCATCTTAAATATTAAGGGCGGTATTCACCGATAAAGATAGAGCTAAAAACGACTGTTGTGTGAAATATTATGAAAACTACTTAGGGTAGTACAAAGAATCTTTGTATACTACTTATTGAAACCTTGATCATTAATAAACTAATTGTTCTGTTACCGTTACCCACCCCATCATGTAAAAAGTAGGGGTTGTAATACTTTTTTCCACAATAAAATATGACAGAGTAAGTATTACTAATTTTGACTTAAGATTACAAAACATGGAGTAAAAATTAACAATAAGGTGTTTTGGAGAAACTGTCTAGCTTTCCCCGTTTACGAGATAATCCCACAAGTTTGAGCTGAGAGACAAGTGTTAATTCCTGCCAAATAGGCAGCCAGTATAGCTCACCTTAATCCGTTAGACTTCTTTCTGTGGGGCTCTTTCAAAGCTTTGGTGTACGAGGCAGCCATTGAATCCGAGGAAGACCTGTTAGCCAGGATAGGTGCTGAATGTGATAAGGTTCAAGAAACACCACGTGTTTTCAAACGATTACGCCAGTCATTGATACGCCACCTCAATTATTTCAATGACGTTACGAGCCGCCATTTTGAACACTTGTTATGAATCTGATTTTAAAGGTAGGAACTAAAACATACAAGAACTACAATTATTATGTCTTAATTTAGCTTTCAATACTCCAGTGAGTGTAACGATTAAAATTCCACCTAAATGGGAACTGTCTAAGCATAACTTACTAATGTGATAAATAGCAACACATCGGAGTTTATGAAGAAGGAAAAGTATCTGAGCTTCTCCATCATAACACACAAACCAGCCCTGTTTACCAAATGTACGTGATACATAGTCACACGTGCCGGTAAAAGTGTTTAAACAACTGCAGTGCGAAGTAACACTGAGATTCTGGTTGCCTACCTGGCAGGTATTTACACTTGTCTCTGATCTCAAACTTGTGTGATTATTTAGAAAACGAGGAAAGCTAAACAGTTTCTCCAAGACACCTTTTTTGGTTAATTTTTAATTCTTATTTTGTAATATTAAGGCAAAATTAGTAATACTTACTCTGACATATTTTATTTCAGAAAAAAGTGTTACAACCCTCCACCCCCATTTTTTTTTTTTACTTGATTTGGGTGGGTAACGGGAACAACACATTTAGTTTATTAGTTTATTAATGATCAAGGTTTCGATAAGTAGTATACAAAGATTCGTTGTAATACCTTAATCAGTTTTCATACTATTTCACACAAGAGTAGGTTTTATCTCTATCTTTAGTGGCGAATACCACCCTTAATATTTAAGATGGACCTTAGGTTGCTGATGTGAATTATTCTATTTTAACCCAAGGAATAGCCTGCCAAAGTTTGATGCAATGTTTTAGATACGCGTTATATATGTGTATACATATATATGCATGTTATATTCATATATATATATATATACAGTCAACTCTCGACTCTACGACCTTTCACGGTTCCCTGGAAAAGGGTCGTTATTTCGAAGGGGTCGTTATTGGAATTTTAACAGATTTTGTTCCATCCCTGACCTTCATACGAAAAAATTGAATTTTTTAGACAATACGTGAAAAAGTAAATAAAATAAAACCTACCTATTTCTTGAAGAAGGTACTCCTTTCACTCATTTCGTCAAAATTATAAGTTCGTATCAAATAAAAAAATTAGCGCGGGTCATCAAAAATCGTTCACAAAATCCAACCAAAAACGTAACCAAATCAAAATAACAATGTTAAACAATAGCATGGGTCGTCAAAAATTGTTCACAAAATCAAACCAAAATAGTAACCAAATCGAGAATCGAAATAACAATGGCAAAAGCAAGCCTGGCGCGTGATGTAGCGGCAGTCGCGCGCGGGGAAACATTGTCTTGCTTGTGGGAGGGAGTGGACAGAGTCAAGTGATATTGGCTGGCATTGATGAGGTGGTGTCTTTTTTTTATACCTGACCCACCCCAGTTACTAGTAATACAGCGTTCATAAAGATAATTGCAACGCAGTGACCTAAATAAATGCAACAAACACATTTTACAGCCTATTTCCTTAAACTTTTCAACCTTTTTTCCCACATTTTTCACGGTTCCTCAAAAAAGGGTCGTTACTTCGAGAGGGACGCTATTCCCGGGGTCGTAAAATCGAGAGTTGACTGTATATATATATATATATCACTTTGTATATGATTTAAAAGCTAAAATTATTATTTTATCTCAACTTTACGTAAATTTAACATATTTTTCTATATTTGAGCCCATTTTAAGTTCTATAAAAAAATCTCTCCTATTGAAATGTCCTTGTTAAAAATTATATGTTTATTTTCTTTTAAAAATATAATTTATTCACTCATCTTTTAAGCAAGTATAAAACTGGTTAAATATCAATTTGAGTCAGGCTATCAGTGCCTGTTGGTATGATGTCCTATTTTCTATTCATCTAAAATATTTGTATTTCATATATTTCATGCACATAATATAAACAAATAATTCTTAGAAAGCTAACATATTCATGATGCATAGTTATTAACTATTTCATGAAGATAATGTAGTTCACAAAACGTATTGTATATCCTTAGCTAAACGTTCAAATAAAAGTTAATATAGTAACGACCTCATCAAATATATTTTAGGTTCCCTAACAGAGGATATCTAAATTATGTTGATATTTGTTTGTGATCTTATTCCACTTTGAAAACAAATTTAATATATTGTTAATCACAACAAATAACATGTATTATTTTTAAATCCTTATATCATTAAAAAAACATCAAATTTTGAAAACTTAATTATTTGTATTTGAAAAAAAGATATAGGTTATTCTTATTTATCTTACAAACAATTCTCAGATAGGCCCCTACCCATTTTAAACTAAATCTTAAAAACAATTTTTGAAAAATTTCAAATGTGCTAGAATCTTTCATTATTAAACTAACTAACCTTAATTAAATGTAGTATATAAACACTAAAATACAATATTATTTATCATTTAAAATAGTCTGCAAACATCAATTTTAAACAAAATTGTCAAAGTCATTTATAGATCGTACATTAAGACGCTGCTCAATTACAAAAGTGACGCCAAAAGAACACATTTTACTTGCGGTCTGTGGTTCGCAGACAGCCCCGGAACCTTTGAGGAGGCTAACGTGAGCAACAAGGAATTTAAGGCCAATCGCAGTCTTGCCGCAAATGTAAGACGGTGGATCTTTTGGGGTATCTACTTGGTGACGTGTTTAACCTAGAGAAATACCTTTTAAACGGCACCGAACTCAAAGTCAAGTTGGTCCGTTCCAGAGACGGGTTTAGTCTTATGGCCGTCCCTGAACTCCCTCACTTTAAGGTTCACCTCGCTGAAGCCAGCCTTCTGCGACGTGTCAAAGTAGCACCTTCTATACTGTTGGCACATGCCAAGGCATTAAACGTCAGCCCCGCAAAGTATCCCATCACCCTAGTGGAAGTAAAAACACTCATTATTTCTATGGGTGTGCAAGGGATATCACTGGACAACTTATTCACCGGGCAGTTCCTCAAACGATGCATCGTGGGATTTGTATCAAACGAGGCGTTCAATGGAGACACCACCAATAACCCGTACAACATCCAAACCTACTGCATGAACCATTTCTCGCTGTACGTGGACGGGGAACAAGTTCCTTCGAAACCGCTACAGCTCAATTTTTCAAACGGCAATTATGTCATGTCCTGCCATACACTGTTTTTTGGAACGGGTATTCGTTTCATGAACGAAGGTAGCCACATCACACGGGAAGCCTTCCCTAAGTGATATCATCTCATGATTTACGATCTCACACCTAATCGGTCCACCCACATGACATCTTATTGTAAATACACTAGGCATGGCTCTCTGAGCATTGAAGTGAGCTTCACCAGAACTCGCACCGAAACCATCAACTGTATCGTTTACGGGGAGTTTGCCAACATCATCTACATCAACAAGGCCAGAAACGTCGTGACCGATTATTGGAGTTAATATAAGCAGCTTCCCGTCCCTTACACTCGTCATTTAAATCAAGGACGTCATTGTGGATTTCCATAGATTGAGCTGCGATAACAAAGAGTTTATCGTCAAGGAAGTGAGTTTTGTATCTGTATTCAGTACATTACTTCAACATTGGGTGTTCAAACCCCTATATGCTAGCGAGGAACTTTCACCCGCCACTAAAAAGCAAGCCGACTATATCATCAACAAACTGCACTGTATTTCTTGGGATAGTGGTGATGTGGATTACAGCCTATTCGAATCCCTCATCTCCCGTGCCGCAACACGTTCAGAAACCATCTACGTCATGGGGGCAAAAAAGATAAACTTTCTATTCAAATACACGCCTACACCCATCGTAGATATGTACAACAGAGGTAGCGTCTTTGAAAACACTTAAATTGGGCCGTACCATGTGCATGATACATAGTTCTGTATGGAATTTCTGTTCAGCCGCTATCGTTTGGGTACTTCGAGATTGGATGATTGAAGATGAACACGCACACCATAATACATGCGCTGAAAACAAACCCATGGTTCCGTTCTGTAGAGTTGGCTGTTTTCCTGCTGATTAACTACCCGAACAAATAGCTTGACCTGCCACTCTCGTCATCAACACTGATCCACACACCAAGCCTGAGACGCATTGGATCGCCATATTTATCGACAAGAACGGCGTGGGAGAATATTTTGACAGTTATGGTTTTCCACCCCGTATAAAGTCTGTATAAAGTCACATCTGGCCTTTATACGCAAAAACACTTCCCGCACATCTCATAGCACGCCACAACTTCAAAGTATTGCTTCAGATGTTTGCGGCCATTACTGTCTCATGTACCTTATCTATCACGCCCAGAACATTCCGATGAAAACTTTCCTAACCCTATTCTCGCCCACCAATCATACAGGCAATGAATGACGCTAAGGTGGTGAGATATTACAAAACATTTTTCAAGACTGTGGGGTCCTGCCGCCCCTTGAGAGGTTGCGTCCAATCAGCATGCGCCTATAAAAGGGGCGTCCCGACAGCGTGCCGGCCATAACCGTGACAGTTGTCGAAGCGAACAAACATCATGGAAGGTCAAGTCGTTTGCAACCTTAAAGCAACGCCGGTGAAGCCGCTCGTCATCACCTATATTTTCAACACTTTGTTCCCGCTGGACGAAATCGACGCCAAGAGAGTCACCGTCAGTATGAGCGTCAAGAACAACTTTACGTCCTATGTCCAGCCATAAAAATGTGGAGGGAATTGTGTGGTTTTTAACCGTACAGAGTGGCATGAACTGGGCAGCTACAAGTCGGTCATATCAAAAATTTTCAGCAACACGCAACCTTTTCAGAAGATTAGTCTGACTAATCATGAAATCTCTCTGAGACGCATGTGCGGTGATCGTATGGTCGTCATCAGTGAGAAACAAGACGCTGGACTCAAACGGGTCGCCTATCTATCACCTAGCTTGGCACGTCTTTGTGAGGTGTGGGACCTCATCAACGTCGCCGTCGACCGACGGGACATGTGGTCGACACCCGTCACCCACTATTGCAACGATTTGATCGACACACTCATCGTGGATGTATGCGACACGCTAAATGAATTGGCGGATGTCGTTGATCTAGAACAGCCTACGGTGGAAAACCCATTGCGAAATCATTCAAGGTCGTGTCCTGTCTTTACTTGTCTTGTCGACCCGCCAAACTGGCGCCAGTCCTCAGGGTTGTGACAGTGCAATGACGTAATCAGGAAAACTCATTGCTGAGGAGGAGGGTTGCCAGAGTCAATGACCTAGCTCACGGTTTCAAGGTCACGATCTATTCCTGTCTTGTCGAGCCACCAAACTGACGCCAGTCATAAGCGAAAACCCATTGCAACATAATTCAATGTCACGATCTATTCTTGTCCCGACTTGTCTGGTCGATTCGCCAAACCGTCAACAGGTATGAGTCACCGGGAAAAAAACCATTATCACATAAGGGGTCGTGACACCGGGAAAACCCATTACCAAATAAGGAGAGAGGGGGTTGCAACACATACCTCTAAGGAGGGGCTAGTGAGGGGAAGTGAAAGAGGCATTACGGCCGGGAACAATTTCTAACACTCTTCACTACGCTGCCGTCAGGAGAGCTTCGTGCTCCGTGTTCCCTCCGATGACGAGGGAGGAACACCCAACGCCGTGGATGGCACGCCAATAAATAAATAAAAAAACTCCAACCCCCCATCTCTATCTTACGACAATAAACTCCCACACACCAATAAAAAAACTTCAACGTCGGTCTAAATCCTAACTAGACATAAATAAATGAGACAAGAATAAACCACTGAAAGGGGGTCAAGGAGAGGGTGTAAACCAATCAGAGAGTGACAACAACATTGCGTAACAACCAATCAGAGAGCGCAAACAACATTAGGTAATAATCACAATACACTCTCTCTCCACGTCGGGGTTAAAGGTCAAACTGGAACGATACGCCGGGCTAGGTAGTTCTACTGTAGGAGTGTACGTAACATATTGATAACTATAAAAAGTTGCCAGCCCTATTCTTATGTATTCATTTGCCAAACCATATGATCTGTAAGACTATGTGCCAATTTGTTGTCGATTTTGGCAATTAAAACTTTCACAACAAAAATTGTTCGATAATGTTTTTGTTTTAACCGTTTTTAAATCTTCTGCTAGATGTCAGTCACAACCACTCCTATGGTGAATGTTCTATTACCTCAATATTTCTCCAAAGATTTATATTATTTGTGGAACACCGGGTAGCTCATCATACCTCCGCTCTATCTCCGAACGACTCCATATTGGGATGGTATTTTGTTTCAGTCGAGTTCTTCCCGTACCAAGCACAGGGAGATGAAGTCGAGAGATTTTGGAGAGGGGGGAGGAAAAGTTGAGTAAGGTAGAGTAATGGGAGGGAAGGGGTAAGGAGGTAATGTGGGAAACTCGGCCAGTAGAGACGGACGAGCATTGATCTGTGGGGGACTTATTCTTTTTACCGTCTTCATAAGCCTGGAAGAGGGTAGGTCAACTACGTTTGGGATCAAAGAAAGTGGCATTCTGTTGATTTGAAGTTTGTTTACATAGTATAACGTAAGACATTTATTTCCCAACACATTCTTAGTTTTTTTAATACACCCATACATAAAAAATTACTAAACAAAACTTGTTTTAGCCAGTTAGTAATAATGTTATCTACTATACCATACAGCATGCTTAGATTTATTGCTTAGGTATAATATTATATTTAAAAAAAATCTTGTTAGAGAGGTTTAAATAATATATTTCAGCTTTGATTCAATGTTTTGTCTACTTACTTAAGGTGGGATGGAAGGGAACGTGGGAAAAGGTCAGTGTTTTTGCAGTTTTTATGGCAAAACATTTTTTGACATAAAATAAATAAAATATTGTTCCAGTACAATAGAGTTTAATTTTATTCACATGGTGACCTCAGCAGTGTTGAATATTTGTCATGAGCATAGCGGAAAAATGTGTCATTAAATTCCATGATACCCTTAACAGATATTCAACAACTGTTGATATCATCATGTGAATAAATTAAACTATATGTTTTTAATGGAGCAATATTTTATTTATTTTGGCCCAAAAAATTATTTTCCGTAAAAACATTGGCTTTTTGGCACATCCTCTTCCATCCCACATCCATAGGTGTGTGATACCGTAGAGCTCTTTATCAACAAACGGGGTGAAGAGTGAGGGTTTTGGTGTTCTCTAAGCTATTATATTTAACAACAGGTGACGCTGGATATCATCACTTAGGGAACTGCATGGCTACTATTGAGAAACATCGTTATCATTCTTTTGTTTTTGTGTGGTTATGTTCCCTTCAAATATAAGTCAAGTTTCGCAACGCAGGTTCTTTGATGTTGACAGTAGCTCCTTCTTACCCCCAACACACCACCTTCTGACATTATTGATAGCGAGGAGATTTGGCAACATTTTATTGAGAGAGAATGAAGATAATGTTTTTCTCCATAAGACCTTACAGTTCCCTCAGAAATGATATTGTTTGTGTATTTTTACAGGTTACTGGTTGTTATTTATAAACATAGTGTTTTTAAAATAAAGAGGGCTTAGAAGAGGAGAGGGAATGCAGATATTAGAGTGTAGCGAATCCTTGAATTCCTTTATAAGCGAGTCAAGTGATATGCAAGTGCAGTACTAGTGATGGTGAAGGGGGTGGGTCAGTAGGTTTAGTCTAGCCAGCTCAAACACCCAAGACAATTTAAGAGTAATAAAACTTTTAACAATGACGTGCTTCCATTCGTCACTCCTTTGGTAGTTAGCACAGCAAAGGGTTTACTTAAAATTAATAATGTAATATTGCTTTTAGATTTTATAGTTTAGACAATGCTAACAATTATGTAAGACATGATTATTAAAAAAAGTGTTGTAAAAGCACCCAATTTTATCAATTAATCACAATGGTCACCACTGAACCACTTTTGAATTTTAATCTGCTTGAATTTAGCTTTATGATTAAAGAAAGAAACTATGCACCACAGATCAAACAACAATAATCATTTCATAAAATTAAAACAATAAATATTGTTTAAAAAATGTGTCTACCTATTTTTAATACCTTTTTAAATATCAGTTTCAACAGGTTTATTGACAGTTTAGTCCTCAGACCACATCGGGAAAAGAAAGGAAATATAGTTAATATGAAGTGTGCCCATATTTGGGGGAATGAATAATGGAAGGCAATAACGTAATTTCAGTAAATTATATTCTTCCGGGCTTCAGATGCATAAATCCTTCTCACAGGTAACCAACACGAGACTGATGCCTTTTTACGATTGACCACTAATTATGGTAAAATAAAATAAATTAATCGTTCCCAAAACACTCCTTAGAACATTTAGGAATCGGATGCCAAACGTTAACGCGTTCACGAACCTTTGTTTGATTTAGGTTTTTACTTTATCTAAACACCTCAGAGAGAAAGTATTGTGATCGTAAAAAAAATCTAACTCGAGATTTTGATAAATGTTGACGTTTCGTGACCCCCTGAAACAAAACAAAAGTTGTTTTCGCAATGCCTTCTGTTTGTCTTTACCTCGAGCTAGAGCCGAAACTATTTTACTGATAAGGATAAAACTTGGTATCTATGTTTTTTGAGATTAGATCTATATCCCTATATTCACGGGTAGTTTTCTGAAGAGAAAAAAAGAGAAAAAATCTATTTTATCAACATTTGTTCGGACTATTTTGATTAAATTTTATATCTAGACACTGTTTATCATTATAAATAAGATGCCAATTCACATTTTCTCGTGAAAATGACTTTGAGGTTACCTTACATAGGGGTAATTATTCAATTTTTATTGTTTATCCACAACTATTTGAGATAGGAAATAGCTTATCATTAAAAAGTTGTATTACTATTAAAGATCAAAACCTTTTATTTGAAAAACATTTTTATAAAACCAATAATTTCTGAGCTACAAGTAAATATAATATATACTTCTTAACTTAGCTACTTTAAAATTTATTTGATTTTTATGCTCTTTGGCGGACAAGGATGTTTCTATCTTCTCAATGTTTCTGTAACAATGTTCCTAGTTCCTAATTCCATAGATTAGGTAAAAGTTTATATTTTATTATCTTTGGTGTAATGTTTATAATTCCTAACATCTGCATCTAAGTCTTCCCAATGATCTATTCCCATAGGGTTTGCCAGTCAATATCCTGAACAAGGTTCTAGATTCTTCCATTCGCGCTGCATGTCCTGCCCACCGTAATCTACGAGAATTGCAGTGTGTTAGATCTAATCCAACAAACTATTTAAAAAATTGGTATGTATAATTTATTTATTTTATATCAGCTTAAATATTACATTTTAAAATTGCACTGCGAATATTACGTATTATATTATCAGTGTGAAAAAAACACAATAGATTTGTAACATTTTCTCAGAAGTTCACTAAGTAGGTTTTTCTCATGAATGAAACTAAATATATGTTTTTAAAATGCCCAAAAACGCCATTTTTAAAAACTAGTCACACCAATATTATACTCGTATTCATCGGATTTTAAGGACTATTATTATGAATATTAGTAATATATTAGTTATAATTTATGACTGAAATAATTTAATATTATTCCTAAAATTCTTTAAAAAATACGTTTTTAGAGGAATAAGCTTAAAAAAATCTTGTTTTCTAAAAATAAGTGAAAATATATTTTTTGTATCACTAACTTGAAAAATGTCATTTTAAAAACCACTTGACCAAATTTAAATTGTTAACAGAATGGAAATTATATAATGAAGTCAAATACGTAGAACAATGATATATAAGTTACATTAAATAAAGAATGACGTTGATTGCTAGCATTGAATTTTTTTTTTTAGAAATACACCCTCTTTTTTTATCTTAATATTTAGAAAAATTTCCCCGGTCGAGCGACAAGGACATCGATCATTACCGCTGCCTCGTAATTTTTACCAAAAGTTGGATCGCAGCAAGGGGAAGAAGATCATTCTTCAGTAAAGACTGTAAACAAAAGTAATGAGTTTTCTATGTATAGCAAGCCTTAGAGCCAATAAAGAGAGGGTAATTTTAAGGTTCTTAAGGGAACCAACCTAAGCCATGTATGAATATTACTCTCGTGTATCAGAGTGTTCTATACACAGCGGCTAATGGGCCAAAGTCCAAAACCCCTATAATTGTTTGACTTTCCTCTTAAGGCTCACTTTTGAAAGTAGGGCACAATATTGTTAGTTCACTTTCAATTAAATGGATACTTAAAAAAAAACATTGTGCATTTCAAAAAAACTGTTTATTGACTCTTTTTGTTTTTAATACATAGACCCTCGCCTTGTCTAAGAGGTTAAATAGTGCTGTCTCACTCATTATTAAAACTTATATTGGGGGGAGGGGGGGCCTCGGTAAGCGAGAAATTGGTGTGCAGACTTTCAGCACTACATCGAATTGCATATCTGAGGGAACTGCAGGTCTTATGGAGAAAATGTTCATCTTCGCTCTCTCTCTCTCTCTCTGTTACCGGTTGCCAAACCTTCAAGTTTTTTTATTGTTTCTAGAAACATTTAACTATTTCCAAAATGGTATTTTTTTCCATATTGAAGTATATTAACGCTTCTCTATTTCCCACGTAATTACGATTAAACTTTTTTTATGTATAAATCTTTTTTACTCATAATTAATATACAAACCATATGCATTGCCTCTTGATTTTATGAATTGGTTCCGTCTTAACGAAAATAGGTGTAGACTCTTAACACCGTTGCCCTTTCTTTTTTACTAATATTTTCCTCTTGGAATATAATTGCTTGTAACAAGCAGGAGACTTCATAATTATTGCTATACTTTAACTGTTAGCAATACACTATTATTCAAATGAATATATTAATATACACATAAAATTATAATTCCACAAACTTACGGCAAAAAAACACACAACCAACACACACACAAAAAATCTTAACGTGATCAATAGAAAACGTTCTACACAGAGTACTAATAAAGTTTGTGTTTATTTAGTGAATGTTTTTGAGCTATTTATTAGGAACACGAAACTCAAACTACTGTAACTTTACGACTGTGCTGGAGGAAGAAGCCCCAACAACAGCCCAGCATTGCTAAATTTGATACACATTCGAAGGAAGACTGATCACGGAAAACAAAAGAATGACAACGCTGTTGCTCAATAGTAAGCATGCAGTTCTCTCAGCAATGAAAGCAGGTGTAAGTCAATATTTAATTCAACTATACGCCATTTCAAAATAAGATTCAACCCAAAATAAATTTGAATAGTTTCAACAGGAATCTTATTTTATTAACAATCCTATAGTTTTAGTTTTATTATATTTTTGTGTGTGCAAGTATGACACTATCTTAATTCCAATGCATTTTTAATCTTATTTGTGGAGCTATGAGACTAGGCTTGATGAAAGGGGACTCTAGATTTAGCCTTCCTCTAATAAATAGAATAATTTTTTGACATAACGTTACAAAGGCTGGTTGTAAATGACGGTCGATAGGGAGTATAAGATTAGACAGAATATCTAATTAGTTTTAGAAAATGACACAAACCATTTTATTTTAAGCCGTGTGGCCTGACAGCGATTGATACTTTCTCGCTGACCAAGGCGGCCACCTGAAGCCAATAAAGGTATCCCTGCCACTGAAGAAACAACTTGTTCATGTTTTTGTTACCAAACCAGGCCCAATGGGGAGTGGCTGTAAATGTTATAAAACAAAACAAATCGTTTTAAACTCGAACAATGTTCCTCTACACAGCTGTAAGCATTTAATAATTTTGAATAATCTTTTTATTATGGTGGCCAGTGGTTCAGGAAGAAAGTCTATTGGTCCTTATTTATAAATTGTTGATCACTAGGAGTTTTTTCCCCTAAATCTGAGTCTTTACGTACAATAATTTCCCATGGCGAGTTAATAAACAGGTTGTTGACTATAAATAAGGCTTTCTTTTATTATCTTTCTTCTCTTTTGTTTCTCAATTCACAATTCAAGTAGTTTTCTTTTCTCTAGGATGCATTCTGGAATATCTACTAACAGCCTCCGTGTGTAATTATGTTTGTTGTTCCTCTTTCAGTGTTAATTAATACATTTAATTAGTAAAAGGTGTCGACGGCCACTTTTGTTTTTTATGCTTTGATGATCTAGGCTAGCTGATTAATTCAATGTAACAGTGACTAATAAATTTGTAGTGTATTTATTAGGTGTTATGTCCATCTACAGGTCAATTTCCTTGTCCAAATTGAGTCATTCAGCATGTCCTAATAACAGCGTCATCTTCTATCCTTGTTTGAGGTCATCAATCAGCTTTAATTGTGGTCTTCTTGGTCCCTTTTTGCCTAATGGGACCCATCCAGTGAACTTTTTACCTGCAGAATTATTTTTTTAATCTACTCCTCTGTAATATAGAAACAAAATACACTGTTAATTTAACTAATCCAATTTAAAAACGCGACCGGGCAAACCTACACACTCACGCTATAAAATCACAATATAAAAAGAATATTCCTCACTGACAGTAAATATACGTAAAGTAGAATTCACACTCATAGGACTGTGTTTCAGCGTTGGCATGCTGAAAACGATCTCAAAAATGTAATTGTTGAATATCTGTCATGAGCACAGCATTAGATGACAAACATTTTAAATTAAGATAAAAAGCTATAATTAAATTCAAGGATACCATTGACAGATATTCAAGAATGGTTGATATCACCATGTGAAGAAAATAAAAATGTATGTTTATATTGAAGAATTATTGATGTATATTATACTAAGAACATATTTTTATATAAAAGCTGTAGGAATATTGCCTTAAACTCATATTCCTTTAAACTCCTACACTTTTAACACTTGCTACGTGCATAAACGGACATCAGCTAACACAATCTCTTTCTTGGCCAGCCTGTATACGATTATAATGGCTTCGAAAATGAAATGAGGTCGACACGGAATGAATGTTTATTTTTTAATATATATTTGGCAGTGATAGTAGATTATATATATTGTGTTGGTTAAATTAATAAAACATTATATATATATATATATATATATATATCTTACTATTTATTATATTTCACTTGATACACGTCACACGTCTCAGATAGTGTGTGTGTGGCCGTCAACAAATTTATGATAAATTCACGATATAATTTGCTTTATACGTGATGTTTACAAAAATCACGCCTGATTTTTGATTATAATAATTATAGCGTTGGGCGACTACCCGAGCAGCTAACGCGAGGTGTCGACACATGATTTACAAAAAAATTACCCCAAAGAGTTGACCCGGGAGCATCCTTGGTCTAAGCATGGCGATTCAAGAGTAACAAGTCTACTTTAGTAGACTCGACCTATATTTTTTTTAATATCAGCAAAACACTCCCATTGATCCTCATGATCCATCATGGACCAAGTAGCCTAATTGTCCCCCTGTACCGTTAGTGGGGGTGGTGGTACCCTGTGTGGTCCAAGACAAAGGAAGAAACCTCCAACCCCCTCATCTTAAAATATTTTAGGGCGCTATTGTTTGTGCTGGTGACTCACACAATATTCCTTAATACCTGGCTAGCAAGCCATTAACTTAGCAATACCCCGTTACTGCCTGTAAGGTTGATAGCAACATACTATTTTCTAACGTATTAATAAAGAATTGTATCACACTGCTCTCGTTTGTTCGTTACGTCTTTACGGTCATACCTAGACTGGTGGGGGTAGTCAACGGTAGTTGTGATCGTTATGGTGGGCGGTAAGGGGTCATAACTGTTCTAATGTACCCTGGCTCGGTTCCGGGTGCTATTGACGAAGAACTGTAGGTAAGAGCAGTCGAATTCCGCACACTTAAGCAAAACAAGACATTACATTTATTAATATATAATTGTAAACTTTGTTTTTTATACATCAATTCAGTGCATTACGTTTATATACTAAAACTAACATTCTTTTATAATTAATTAAAATATGCAAACAGTCATTGTGCTTCATTGTCCGCCCTGGTAGGGCAATACCCCACAGAATGGGGAAATACCGTACAATTATGAAAATTGATTTATATAAAACTATACTTTGCGATACACACAAAGAATACAATTAAACAAGTAGAATTAACCCTGTATTAACTTGAATAAACTATGTGTATGCCTAAAGGTAAAACTAAAAATATAATAATAGTAAAATCATAGTCTATTTATACAGACATCAAAAGATGGCAATATAAGTTAATTATATTTTACTTTTTGAGAAAAATACACAAACAAAATTGTCTGCTCTTTCCTCTGCACTACAGTCAGCATGTACCCAACTTGAACAAAGAACACATCTGAACCACAACTCCTTGTTCCTCCCAAATTATCCACAAAACATACAATTAAAATCTGAATTGTTAAACATGGGCAAACTAATAGAAGAGTCAGGTTCAATATCATCCAGTTCATCGTCATCGCACAAGATTGATAAATTCTCTCCATCTTAGTGAAGTTTTTTCTGCACTAACAGCAACATTTTAGTTTTATTATTAATTTCATTCTTGGAATATTCTTTGTTTTTAATCCTCCATTTCTTCTGTATTTCACATTTTCTTATGTTCTCCTTTTTCTTTGCTTCTTTTTTTTTTTTTTTTTTTTTTTTTTTTTTTTTTTTTTTTTTTTTTTTTTTTTTTTTTTTTATTGTTTTATGCTTACGTCTGCTTTTAAAATGTGATTTTTATGGGCGTTGTTGTAAAAATAACAGAGCTTTGCAGTCTTGATGAACGGGGCTGTTTGGATGGTTTATAAGCGAGAATGGGTGTAATATCTTTAACAGGAACTATTTTTTGAAGTAGATGGTTGTTGAGTGTCCACTGTTTTAGTTTTGAAACATGCACTGTTTTTTATGCTTTCTTGAACGCCGTCTTGAACATCTTAGATAATATTAACAGCTTGGGGCATTGCTGCTTGTGCAAAGTTTTCTTTCGTGAATTTTTGTTTGGGCTAGGTGTAAAGATCCCTAACGAGGAAAACCCGGATACTGCCTTTTCAATTGTTGTTATCCTTATGAAAGGTTTATTAAAAAGGGAAGCAACATCATCAGGTCATATCTTCTCATAAGAAAAGGTCTTGAGAAGTAATTCACCAATTCTGTTATAAGCAGTTTTCAGCGGACCAAAAAAGGTAAAAATCAGAGGTTGAAGTCTATGTGATGTGTGAGGTGGAATTGTCGAGACTACGATTCCATTCTCTCGACAAAATGTGAATTCCTGTAGTGATTTGTGAGTGCCATGATTATCAATGATTAAAAGAACTGGTTCGTTCTTGGTTGGTCTCACACATTTCTATAAATGTTGAAGCCAAATAATGTACAGCTCTTCATTAATCCAGCCATTCTTAGAACAATGATAAATAGCTTCTTACCTTTGGCAAGTGTAGGACTCATCCTTAATCGACGAAAAATAAACATAGGGGTACAAAGCTTCTTGTTGCACTCATAGCACCACATATGATAATACGTTTGCCTTTCTCCCAGCTTTTCGTTGATCCTATTTGCTTTCGCCCCTTAGGTCCTAATATTTTCTGTGGAGTATAAACTGTTGATATTCCCGTTTCGTTCATATTATAGATTCTCTATCCAAGGAACTTGTGTTTTTCCATTACTCCTTCCAAATTTGAGAAAAGTTCTTGCACAATATCATTATTGAAACCTAGAACTCGGCTCACGCTTTTTGCCTATTGTTTCTGAGGGATAATTTATTGATTTAGCCTCAGAAACCCATAGAGCCAGTCTTTACCATCAGTTTTCAAGGTGGTGTTGAAATTGTGTGGCATGTTATTTCTACTTGCAAATTCAAAAGCGGATTTTTGAAACTCGATGGGTGATATTCCATTAAATATTTAGCCATCATAATGGAATGTTTAGCCAGTTCTTTTTCTTGTTTATCAGAAAAGATAGCTTTTCTTCCTAAGCGCGCCTCTTGGGACTGACCAGAATTATATCCATCCTTAGAGTAGAAATAGGAATTCCATATGCTCTGGTTACTGCTCTCAGTTTTCCATCTTCATTCATTGCTTTTAAGGCTTCTTTAATCACGTCTCCAGTCAATTTTGCTTTACCTGTTTTCCTTTGTATCTTTCTAGGCATCTAAAATATAGTAAAATATAAATTGTTTTTGATTTAAAAAAATACATAGATTGATATTCTATAAACGATCGTGTTGTGCTACAAATTACATATGCAGACCAATAATTATTAATAAAATACAATTGTAAACCTGAGAATGATAATCAAGTAGATTTCAACATTATGAAATTGTTATATATCAAATCTACTATAAAAATTATTGATGGTCTTGAGGTAAGGAGCTCGCCTCAGGGTCCCATTTTTGTGGGTTCAAACCCAGCTGAGGTGGACGGAATTTTAATGATAAATAAAAATTCTTAGCACAACTTACTTTGGAGGGGATGTGAAGACATTGATTGATCCCATGTCAATTTTGGTATGTAAAAGAGCCCTGGAAAGTATATGAAAGTACTTTCCCATCAAAATTTGTAGGCTCTTACGTTTCCTCTTGCAGAAATCTGTCGTGTAGTGATACAATCACTTGGTTCAGAAAGTGCACGTTAAATACCTCAAATAAAAAAATACCAGAAAATATCCAGAAAAAAAATATTTCTATTAGATATGGGTTCGTTTTAATATGTATTTTAATAATAAAAGTTTTTTAAATTTCGCGATGTTATTTTGTAAATTAAGTTTGTTTGGTACATTTTGTTTTTTAGTCTTTGGGTTTTATCTGTTTCAAATTTTGGGTCCTCAATAATTGTAAATAACTATATTAAAGAACAAAAACATTTTCCACTTTAAATGTCAATACCTGTTCAATTTTCAATTCATCGTGACTGTTACACTAGTTATTGTTCTAAATATTCTATCAATATTCCGATCTATGAAAAAAAATAAACACTTTAAATATTCTAAAGTAACCACACACAGAGTATAAATACATTAGTGTTCAATTCTAGTTAAATTCTTTACTTTTAAATCTCGTACTTACGAGTAGGTTTAGGGAATACAAAAATAAGAAACAATTGTGTTTGTCTTGTATATATGGCAAAAATAGTTGATTCTTATTTTTAAATTGCCATAAGAAACAAAAGGGGGAGGAGGGGGGGGGGGTAATACCGCGGGAATGCCCTCTCAAAACGTAAGGGATTACCCCACAACACGTTCCGCCATTTTCTACCTCTTCAACAAATAATGGGTTATTTAGAAGGAATATTTACTGGTATGGACTTATTGTTAAAAACGAGTTCTAATTGTAGAGGCTTATGAAAGAAAAGGAAATATACATCCTAATGTACTTAACTTTAATGAAATACTATCGAAAATAGTTAGCAAATGAATAAAACTATAAAAATAATTATCACACACAAAGGTCACTTGTGTTTTGAGCGTACGCTATTTAGTTCACCCTATAAGCCGCTAGAGTATACCATAGTAGGTATTTTCCCACAGTGAACAAAGTGAGCTGTATGAGCGTGTGTGGTATTGTCCAACTGTGTGGGATTCCCCCACTCTCCCCTTCTCTTTTATACGCGTTTGTCATGCAATCCGCTTAGTAAAAATCTAGGTTGTAATGCTATGTGTGTAGTATTAGTAAACATCTAGGTTGTAATGAAATGTGTGTAGTATTAGTAAACATCTAGAGTTGTAATGAAATGTGTGTAGTATTAGTAAACATCTAGGTTGTAATGCTATGTGTGTAGTATTAGTAAACATCTAGGTTGTAATGAAATGTGTGTAGTATTAGTAAACATCTAGGTTGTAATGCTATGTGTGTAGTATTATTAAACATCTAGGTTGTAATGCTATGTGTGTAATATTAGTAAACATCTAGGTGGTAATGCTATGTGTTTAGTATTAGTAAGCATCTAGGTTGTAATGGTATGTGTGTAGTATTAGTAAACATCTAGGTGGTAATGCTATGTGTGTAGTATTAGTAAACATATAGGTTGTAATGCTATGTGTGTAGTATTAGTAAACATCTAGGCGGTAATGATATGTGTGTAGTATTAGTAAACATATATGTGGTAATGCTATGTGTGTAGTATTAGTAAACATATAGGTGGTAATGCTATGTGTGTAGAATTAGTAAATATATAGGCGGTAATGCTATGTGTATAGTATTAGTCTTACTAAACTAGATTAGTTCTATTTGTAAGATGTGGGGTTAAATAATTAATGAGTTTAGAGAGTTCACAATCTTTAATGACCAAAAACTCGGTTTCATTGCCAAACATAATAATTTTAAAATAAATCCAATTATAATGTACACATTAATTCCCGTCAGAAACTAAGTATAACTATTTGTCTGACAATCTCAAGAAAAAATGGAGAAATTCTCAAAAATTTCAAGATTAATATGAGATATTCAGTCTAAATATTTCAAATAGTTTTTCGGACATATAATGCACATATATATATGTGTGTGATAATATATATTTATATATATGATAATTTATAGATAACAATTATCATATATATATATATGATCATTTATAGATAACAATTATCAAGAAACTTTATCTTGGGAACTTGATATTTAAAAAGTGAAAGGCATATTTTAAAAATAAAACTCTTTTACTAACCGCATAGAACTATTTTTATTTAAAATTTAAAATAGGTTTTTTTTACGTTCACAAGATATTTTTAATACTTGAAGATTCATATGGGAAAATAAAACAATCTTTAGTAAAAATATGTTTTTTTTTAAATTGTTTACGTAATTTCTCAACTACGTAATAATAACAGCATATAGGTAGCCTATAGGACCTGCTAAAGCACCTACTACTAAAAAAACTCATATTGCCATAAATATTTAGATAACCTCCAGCTAATATCTACCTACCATTCAAGAGTCACAAATGGCGGTATAAAAATTAAAAAATCTCTATAAAAACAAATCTTGTGTAACAAGTAGCGGGGGGTGAGGGGGGGGGGGACTTAAAAACGGCAAATAAAAAACAACACATCCTCTCACACCCACACACACACACACACACAGAAGTAAAATATATATATTTTTTGTTTTACCATAGCATTACATGCTCTACCAGGTACCCGCCTCCCTCTCCGAACTTCTCTCTTCTTCCCTTTCTAACCAACCCCTTACCACCCTTTACAAACCCACACCCCTGCACTCCGGTACACCCCCCCCCCCC
>CABFOV010000450.1:88750-128365 GCA_902141375.1 Timema poppense
CCCCCCCCCCCTTTACAACACGCCGGTCACATAATTACTGTGTATGGCGAGACAGTACCGATAATGAAAACTGTGCTTCGTGAATTAATGAGTCCGACGATAAAAAAAAAACTAAAATCAGGATTGTTTCACTTTTCTCTGACACAATATAGTCTTCGTTTAGTATAACACACAAGTGTCACTTTGATCACGTGAGGCATAGTCTTTCACCCTTCGCCCAAGTAGTCTTAGGGGCAAGATAAGCTGTCCCGCATGACATTCGCCTGTGAACGTGTTTATTGATAGTAGTTATCACCTACTGTCAAATATTGTTTCTAAAAACAAAGTATAATGCATTACGTCCGGCGTTATCATTTTAATTATTATAACAATGGGCTAAGGATGAAAAATATATCATTTCAGAGTAAAATATATCCTCATTTGCCTGTAAGGAAGGGTGGAAAACTCTTTAGATAAAAAAAACCTCAGTTCATCCAGTGGGGGTTTGAATCCTTAGCTCATCGTCTCCAACAAACCAGACTTGACGAAACTGATGCCTTGACCTTCTTGTCCACGTGTGTGTGAGTGGCTAACACATAAAATACTGTCTAGTAATAAAGAACATAATCTAAGCTAAACAACTTAAATAGTTTACTAATATATGGGAAGAATGCATCCTTTCATTAGATAAGGTTCTGCCTACTTGGTGGAAGTTTTCATGGTGGCATCTATCTAGTTTGCATCTCAGGTCACGCGGACTTGAAATTCCACTCTCCGCAACTCATCTGACCCTTGATTCTACCTCTCCTCACTACAGAGGCTCAGCCATGAATAGTTCTCTTTGCTAGGCTGTTTGTTTGAATCTTTGAGATAATATACCTCTCCCGCGTGTGCATACACGTAACGCTTTTAGTTTTATTTCAATGTTTGCTCGCCGGTTTGCTCCTTTACAACACAGCTTTCGATTATTTACCAAACACTCTTCTTGTGTCGAATTTTTCTTTCATTTACTTATTTTAATTCAAAAGCAGCCAGGAAGAATTATGTGTGCTACATCCATGAATAACTCAAATATCATGATCTGCGGATCATTTCAAAATTTTCAAAATATAAATTATTATTTGCTACATTGTACAATAACTTTCACTAACTATTTAATCACCTATGTTTTTGTTTCACTATTAGAATTAAAAATAAAACTAGCTGGGCAAAACCTAAATATAAAAGCATGGGAAATCCTATATTATTATTATTAGTAGTAGTAGTAGTAGTAGTAGTAGTAGTAGTAGTATTTATCACCGCATCTCACTACCCTTTAGGGTTATACGCATATGTGCTAATTACGCTAATGGTTTTAGGGATTAGAGAGGTTATATTTAGGGAAAGTATACCCAACTTTGCGTGGAGTAGAGTAGAAGACCATTATGGAATGATCACCCTCAGTACACCGACTGAGATTCAAACCTCGATCTCCCTTTTATCTGCAGTCTAGTCTACTGTGAGAGTTAGACCATGCGGTCGCCGAAGCGGGCTATCTTGTTATTTAACTACGAAACGGGAAGATAAAATGGTCAATTTTTTTGATGGTATAGTATTTATTGGATATAAATCTTATTTTTCTTAGGGCGTGCGAAGCTTCGAAATCTCCTGCACTTCAGTTTAGACACTCAAAATAACCTTTGCATCATTGAAACATTTTGAGGAATAATGGAACTTCGATTCGATACAAACAGTTTTGAAATAGCTCACTAAATAACAAACTATAACAAAATATATAATTTTTTAGAACAGCCACTTAACAGTATTTTAACACCTACTAATGATCAAAGGATCACGAGAACATAGAGTGGGTAAGTAAGTAGGCCTAAAAGTATATTCACTATATAATAATTATAATTATAATATTATTATTATTATTATTATTACTACTACTACTACTACTAGCACCGCGTCTTACTACCTGTTTGGGCTATACGCACTTACGTTAATGTGTAATGGTAGGGTGATTTTGAGATGAAATGGAGGACCTACAGTTTAACGTGGGATCCGAACCCCGGTGGAGGCCTGGCATTCCGCACATTCACAAGATGTGATTAATACACGTCTTGTCAGAGGTGAAGGAAGGGTTTGGCAATCAGATAAATCTGTGCCGGGACCGAGGATTGAACCCCGCACCACCAGCACAGAAGTCTGACACCTTACCCCTAGACCGCCAGGTCACTCTATATATATTATCAACATAGCCAACATATTTTTGTTTAGAAAAAATATCCTGACTAGTAGGCCTATATATTTATCACCTCGTTTTAATACCTGTTCAAGTTAACGCTTAGATGAAAATTACTCTAATGGTATAAAGATGAGGAAGTAAGGATAGTGGGAAACAATTTAGGAAAAAGCACCCTCAGTAGACCTGACCAGGATTCGAACCTCTGATCCCTCCTTTTCAGCAGGCTTATCTAACACGAGAGTGATGCCTTAGACTGTTCGGCCACTATAGCAGTTACCTTTCTTTATTATTTATATAATAGTGTATGACACTTTTACTAAAATATACTTTTGAACAATACATGTTAATTTTAAATATTTTTTTCTAGCACAACGTCCTACTACCCATTCAAGTTAGTGGCCTCTTGATTCCGAACAGTTAAGATTACGAACATGATATTTTTTATATATGGAGAGGAGTCCAGATTGGGGACACGCCATGTTGCTATGCTATCTCACCCCTAATTTGATAATAGGGGTGGCCACAGGGGCTTAGCAGTCCTACGTTCTTTCAGCATCGTCAATATTAATTTAGCTAAATTATATACACTAGTATTTCTAGGTTAGATTAGGCTAGGCTAGTTTAGGTTAGGCTATGTCAGGCTAAGTTAGGTTAGGTTAGGTTTGGTTAAGCTTGGTCGAGAGAAAAGCCCCATTTGATGGTGGAGGCTGCCAGTAGTCCCTTCCACCTGTGTAATCACCCTCACGTAGGAATTTCCGCGAGTTGCTCTTTTACTTGTTCGCAATCTGGACATTGGATATTTAGGTTGCCATAACATGTTGTCCTGTTCGCAATCTGGACTGCTCGCAACCAGAATACAACCTTCGAGTTATGCGCCTAAGAACCTACGTTTACCGGCCCATTGAGAACTACAGTACATTTCTAAAAGTGTTTCCCAAATGTTGACGGTCACCTACTCCTATCGGGGCCATAGCCTACTCAACGTATCTTTCCCAGGTCTTCATAAAAAAACTGTATATCTAGAAAAGTAAGAGTGGTCTTTCCTAATGTAATGTAAATAAACATTAAGAACCACTTATGTGACCGAATAATCTATTGCGTCACTCTTGAAATAGATTGGACTTCCAATTATGGGGAGATCGTATGTCGAATCCCGATCGGGTGTACTAAGGGTGGACGTACAATATAATAATGCTGGTCCAATTCCTCTAAATCCAACCTTCCTCATCCCTAACACACTGGTGTTGTTTGTACAATACATATGCGTACAACTCTAACATACTGTAATACGTGGCACTAGGGAAAAAAAGTGTTAAGCTTAGTGCGTTAATTTTAAACTTTGCTGCGTTAATTTGTTTTTTAGTACAGGATTTGCCAAAGGTCATATTAGGATATAAATGAGGCAGCATGAAGTTAGTAATTGAAGAATATATTTCAAAATAGCACCAGTATATAAACAAAGATATGCCATTTCATTTGATGAACATCATATCTCATTTCTGGAATATCATGCCAGGTAGGTGTCCACCGTCACGCGTAACACAGCCCTGCAAGCGGCTGACGAAACCTTGAATCACACGATCCAACATTTATAAGGGGATGTTGCGCACTGCAGTTTGTATGCGAGCCTTCAGCTCAGCCAGCGAACACCTGAATCTTGAATCCCCACCGGAATAAGTCCGGAGTGGTCAAATCCCGTGGCCGCGCTGGCCAGTAAATGCACTCAAATCTGGAAATAGGTCGACCGGGAAAAGTACCTTGCTAGACGGTCATTGACTGGCGGGCAGTATATATAGGCTGTTGCCACATTTTGTTGAAACCATAGCTGTGGCAGGTTTCGGGTGTCCAGCTCCAGAAGAAACAACTCGATCATAAGCTGGGCGTAGCGTTCGCTGTTAACGGTAACAGCACGACCCCGAGCGTCCTCAAATAAATACGGGCCGATATTGTCAAAGGACGCAACGCTGTAACACACCGTCAAGCGTTCACTGTGGAGTGGTTTTTCATGCATCTGGAGTGGGTTCACTGGTCCCCAATATAGAAAATTATGCTTGTTAACTCCCGCAGAGAGTTCAAAATGGGCATCATCAGACATCAAGAAGTTATTCAAGATCTGCTGCTCAGCTGCCAAACGTCCAAGAAAATTTAAGTCAAAGGTTATACTGTGAACTTTATCTTGTGGCGTCAACTTTTGCACGTTCTGCATCTTGTGGGAATGAAAATGCAGGTCATCGTGAATGATCTGGGGCATGGAGTGGGACGACATTTGCAGCGTCAAGGCGTGCCTGACAGCCGATCGCAGAGGACTTCAATTTAGCGGTTGTTGAGCCTCCTGCACCCGCTGAGGGGTCCACTGATTGCGTGGACGGCCAGTTTGTTTGTTTTTTGCGTTACGGCACGATGCGGTGCTACGAAACTGTTTCACCCACCCTACGTTCATCCGGGGCTCAAGGACTTTGTCACGACGCTCCGGCCCGAAATGGGCTTGAAAAAGTATTTGCACAATCACACGATCCAACATTTATAAGGGGATGTTGCGCACTGCAGTTTGTATGCGAGCCTTCAGCTCAGCCAGCGAACACCTGAATCTTGAATCCCCACCGGAATAAGTCCGGAGTGGTCAAATCCCGTGGCCGCGCTGGCCAGTAAATGCACTCAAATCTGGAAATAGGTCGACCGGGAAAAGTACCTTGCTAGACGGTCATTGACTGGCGGGCAGTATATATAGGCTGTTGCCACATTTTGTTGAAACCATAGCTGTGGCAGGTTTCGGGTGTCCAGCTCCAGAAGAAACAACTCGATCATAAGCTGGGCGTAGCGTTCGCTGTTAACGGTAACAGCACGACCCCGAGCGTCCTCAAATAAATACGGGCCGATATTGTCAAAGGACGCAACGCTGTAACACACCGTCAAGCGTTCACTGTGGAGTGGTTTTTCATGCATCTGGAGTGGGTTCACTGGTCCCCAATATAGAAAATTATGCTTGTTAACTCCCGCAGAGAGTTCAAAATGGGCATCATCAGACATCAAGAAGTTATTCAAGATCTGCTGCTCAGCTGCCAAACGTCCAAGAAAATTTAAGTCAAAGGTTATACTGTGAACTTTATCTTGTGGCGTCAACTTTTGCACGTTCTGCATCTTGTGGGAATGAAAATGCAGGTCATCGTGAATGATCTGGGGCATGGAGTGGGACGACATTTGCAGCGTCAAGGCGTGCCTGACAGCCGATCGCAGAGGACTTCAATTTAGCGGTTGTTGAGCCTCCTGCACCCGCTGAGGGGTCCACTGATTGCGTGGACGGCCAGTTTGTTTGTTTTTTGCGTTACGGCACGATGCGGTGCTACGAAACTGTTTCACCCACCCTACGTTCATCCGGGGCTCAAGGACTTTGTCACGACGCTCCGGCCCGAAATGGGCTTGAAAAAGTATTTGCACAGTGATGTCATACTCATTTTTTTTTTTAAATAAGTCTCCACTGCGTGTGCACGGTGCTCTACCGACCATGGCTCCATGATAACTAACTGCACTCCTTCCCTACTCCTGGCAGAGTCAGTATCTTAGGCAAGCGCACACAACACCTATATCTTACGTATGCGCATACTGCATGTCAAAGGAAGTATCTTATCTTTGTCTATATACTGTTCCTATTTTGAAATATAGTATTCCCTTACTAACGTCATAATCCCTCATTTATATCCTACTATGACTTTTGCCTAACCCTGTTCTACTGTACTATTATAAAAAATGTGTCATGATTAAACATACTCAGTGGTACTCGTACAAAAGTTTGTGAAGTATTAATTCAAAGATAAACGTTTTCTTCAAACACTCACACACATAATAATTATAGATGTTTATAGAACACCTTTTATGTATAGATAAAACTTGATATAGTAATGAGAATATATTTAATAGCTTGTCATTGAATGTAGGTTATTTAAATTGAAAAATAAATATATTACAAATAATTTAATGTTTGTCACCTATAAGTTATTTATCTTTAGAAATAACAGACATAAATATTTTATATAGAAGGGCCATTAACAAAATGATGAATTTGTGTGTAAATAAGTTTTCAATTTATTCACTATGATATCGTAACTCTATGGTTTTTCAATCCAAATAGTTTATTCTACTACATACGCTTTAGCACTGCCATTTATTTTATGACCTACGCAGCAAACTTTTAGGCTTACATTAAATGTATTGTGGAGTATCGATTCATTGGTATTTATATAATGTGATTGCTTAGAAGTTTACTTGGATTCACGTCCTGGAGCGTGATAACTAATCAGAACGTATGTGTATTGCATGTATGTATATTTTCGTTTACATCCCTATTGGGTTACTCTTAAATTATACCACGTTCTACTTTATTGGGGTAGATTAATCTTTATCTGATGTATTTTTACTAGAGATAATACGATTATCGTTTTTCTCGACTCCAATACTTAAATTTTAATCTATATATTTTGATTCTAGATTATGATCCCTCAACATTTACAATTTCGAACCTATTATATGCGTCCAACTTCACATATAATGTTATGTATGTATATACCTGCCTTAATTTGGTTGTAGACCCACTTCAGAGGCTGAATGGTTTAAGGCGTAACTAAGGTGTTAGACTGACCTGCTGATGGCTGTAAGATTTGGGTTCGAATCTCGATCGGGTCTACTGAGGGTTGTTTTCACTAAATAATTTTTCCACTCTCCTTCCACTAAAAAGTGGGTAGATTACCTATAAAATGCTTCCCACATCATCCCTACCCCATAAGAGTAGTTATCTCATATATGTATATAAATATTTATAAGCTGAGCGTGGTGATAAAAATAATAGTAGTGAGAAAATAAAATTGCTCAACTAAAATTTAAGGACTGTATAGTTTACTAAACAAATATACAACCCGATAGGCTGTATGCTACTTAAACACTTCTGTCGTCGCATTAACATTAATCGATATCAACACATTGTTTTTATTCGTTGAAATTATAGGAACAAACACTCACAAGGTAAACACTGGTTGAGATGTTGTTTGAAATCACCGTTGAGATATAATTATGAATTGAAATAACAATTAACAGTAAAATTACGAACGCCCTTCAAACCTTACCTTAGGTAAAACGAGGTCCGCCTAGAGATGTTATTTTCTCAGACTTTTTTATTTTTTTAACCAAGCATAAAGTAAATGGATACGGGCAGTCCAACGTAACGTCGGCAATAATAAATTGAGGCTACGTTATCGTTGTCGTATCGTATTAGGTAACGTCGTTTACTGTAGGGACTAGCACTTTTTCGAATCATCTACTCTTCCTCCATTGATCAAGCGAGTTCCCTCTCAATATTTCAACAATATTCAAGATATATATATATATATATATATATATATATATATATATATATATATATTTTTAGTCTTTCTTTGAAGTATTCATCTTTTGTCCCTAAATGTCCTTCATTTCCTATTCATGTTCCCCCTCTCCCCTATAGTTACCAACGTCTTCTCAATTTCCTTCTCATAGCTCGCATGCATGCAACAAAACGAAGTTTCCAGAACTACGCCTGATATCAAGTCCCCTCCACCCCCTATCGTACCAACCCTGGGGAATTTTCAATGTGAGATGTTGGTAGTAGAACGGAACCTTAACAAGAGTAGTGAAGGACCGACAACCCCCTGGAGGTAAAGAAGTTGAGGGGTAAAAATTGTAAAGAAGAAGAGGAAGAAATGTAGAAAGATGGATTGCTTTTTTAATATTTCAAATTTATATTAACCGTGTAAGGTGAAATATCCAAAATTCTTCACTATTTGCATCAATATATATATATATATTTTAAGAATAAATAAACCACACAATAATAATTGTATCAACATCGTATTTAGTTTTAACCAGTGTCGTATCGTGGAGTGTTGTCAGCTTAAGCAGAGCTTCTTAGAAATTTGCTTGATACAGGTTCTCGCCCACTAATTCCCTATTTGACCAATCATGCATAGTTCCACTCAAAATTTTATCACATTGGAATGTATTTCCGTTGATTCTTGACCAATGAGTGTTCTAGTGAATGATGAGGACAATTCACAAGTTAACCCAATATAAATACCCTGACAACGCTTCAAACCAAGCAAGTTGTATTAATTATTTTGGTAGAGACATTAATTGAGTTCATTCGTGTTAATGCGGCAACCGGCCGCTTGGTTAAGTGTTTAGAGCACCTGGCTGCTGATTTAAAGGTCCCGGGTTCGATTCCTGGCTGGTATAGGGTGATTTTTCTTGAAAGGAAAATAATTCCGGCTGTCACCGGGGTCTTAGATAATTAATCTTAAGTTAGTTTAAGACCTTCATTGACTCCACCCCGTCATATTCACTTTCCTCATCCCTTCATCTCATTAGGACATGGAAAGAGTCTCCACGGAAAGGATGTACGATTAGTACATTCGGGCATCCCCTGGGCACCGGCACATTAGCGCTTGCTAATATTTTCACAGACTGAGATATAGATCGCTGTATCCCAGTCACGGTATTATGTATTGTTTATTAGTGTGGCTCCAGCTACTAATATACTCTAGTTTACGTTCGAGCGTCTGTAGAAACCATGGTTATGAATGGTCATACTGAGGCGGGTTTAAAAATATGGGACTTTACTATATTCCTTCCACACAAATGCTTGTACATCTTCTCTTACTTACATTATAATTCTATTACTCTTGTATTAATATAACGGTAAATGGCTTTCTTCTCCTGTGTGGAGATACTAAATTATTATTATTATTATTATTATTTAGCACCGTGTCTTACTACCCGTTTGGGTTATATGCTTTAAGTACTAATTACGCTAATGGATTAGGAATTGGGAAGGTTGAATTAGAGGAAGTGAGCCCGCACTTGCGTGGAGAGAGAGAGAGTGGAAAACCATTTAGGAAAAACCACCCTCAGTTCACCCGACCGAGATTCGAACCTCGACCTCCCCGTCCTCAGTAGTCGAGCTCAATACGACTGGATAACAAATTAAAATGGCCTAGTTAAAACTGTTCAATGTATTTTAAATAATTTCTTTCATAATATATTGGAATCACTGTGTTTTTTTCTAAATCTGAAACAACCATCTATATTTTACAAGAAAACATGTGTTAACTTATTTTTGTTATTTATTATTATTATTATTATTATTATTATTATTATTATTATTATTATTATTATTATTAGCACCGCGTCTTACTACCCGTTCGGGTTGTACGCACTTACGCTAATGTGTAATGGTAGGGTGATAGTGAGATGAAATGAAGGACCTACAGTTTAACGTGGAATCCGAACCACGGTGGAGGCCTGGCATTCCCCACCTTCACAAGATGTCTTGTCAGAGGTGAAGGAAGGGTTTGGTTTTCGTTATTTAAAGCGTTAGAAAGATTACTTTGGTCAGGAAATGACCCCGAAAATGATAGATGGCCGGCAAAAGTTTGGGAAACACTAGTTTTAAAAGTTACGACCTTATCTTTGTTAATTCTCCTACAGACTTTCTGGGGGACAAAAATTACTTCTCTGATTATGTAACTCGACAGTTTATGTTTGTCTATGGGTTTTATTTTTATTTGAATTTGATATACAGTACCTATATTTACATAACACCTTCAATGTACTTAGTTTATTTAAAGCGCTTTTAGATTAATATTAAATATGAGCATATTGGCTTTAGATGATAGGCTTTATAAATGAAGAGAAGTTGTCGTTAAATTCCAGGACACCATTGACAGATATTCAAGAACTGTTGATATAACCGTGTGAATAAAATTAAACTTTATGTTTCTACTGCAGCAATATTTTATTTTGATATTAAAATCTTAGTGTTTTTTGGAGATATTCCAAAATTATTTTCATGGCCGCGTATGTAGTTTTAACATATTTGTAATAGCCTAATGTGTTAAATATGTAACTAAAAATTATAACAAATACTACTCATAAAATATTTACACAGATAAAAAGGTCTGGCAAAAAAAAAATGTATTTCTAGAGTACCTGACTCATTTCCGCATACAAAATGCGAACGTTTTCAAACTGACAATGATTAAATAACCTCAGCCAGAGCTGCAATTAGTTAGTTTCAACCAATGTGCTGTAAAGGTCGTAAAACACACCCCAAAAAATTATTTGATGTATATATTATAAAAACACAGACTTTTTGGAGCGAACTAAACGAAGATAAAAGTTGTTTTCGTAGCGAGCAGAGAGAAGCCTTGTTTGTTTGTTTTGTTTGTTTTTTTTGCTCGCAAACAAAACTCTCGCCAGGCAGTTGTTTCATCTACTGCTGTAATTTCTATCCCCGGTATGTTTTGCGGGTTCGCTCTTGTTCTTGTTACTCTGATTGTGGGGTGGTTCTAGAAACCGCGGTTAAGTGAGGGATTGGGGAAAGGAGGAGGAGAGGGGGGGGGGTACCTCGAGGCGTTCAAAACATCAGGGTTGCCACAACCTCGGAGATAACATTACTCTCTCGTGATAACTTCCACCTAAACATGTTTATGAGGTCTTAAGTTAACAAGTGATGAGGAGGGAGGTTTATTTATGTACTATACAGTCCAATCTTCATTAGAAGAACATTATCTGATAGTTGGTAGAGTGACTAAATCATTCGTCAAGTCTTGTGATCCACAGCCGTCACTTTCGATAGATATTATCAATTCATATAAAATAACACTAACAATATAGTAAAATGCTGTGATTATTGACAGAAATAAAATAAGTTTGTATTTTCTAAAAAGGTTCTTCTTAACAGAGTCCAACTATATCTAGCGACCGAGCTGAAAATCAGTGTTTTACTCCAAATGTTTCATTCTGTGTTTCAGTAGAAGTGCGTTTGATTCGATTAAACATTACCTGCCTTGATGGCGTAGTTAGCCAACACGCTAGTTTCGTGTTGAGCTAGACGGCCTAGGGCGGAGAGATCAAGGTTCGAATCTCGGTTGGGTGAACTGGGGGTGTTTTTTTCTGAATGTATTTCCACTCTCCCTCCACGCAAATGCGGATTCGTTTCCTCTAGATTCAACCTTCTTAATCTTTAACCCATTAACGTAATTAGTACTTAAACGTATAACCCGAACGGGAGTGGCTAACTACCCCTTTGCTTAAAGAGACTGCTTTGATATAATATTAATGGGTTCGTTCTTTTATGGCATATTTTGGTTTAAAATATTGTTTAGATCTCGTTAAACTTTTCATTGAAAGGTTTGAAGGATGTTTTATAAATAGGACTGAGTTCTTTGAGGGAGAGGGAGAGAATAGAGGGAATAAGAGGGTAAATAAAGAGAAAAGAAACATCTTAAGACAGGCATAAATTTGTTAAGCAGTCCAAACACAGTAAAGAAATCTGTTGAAGAAATAAACATGTGAAAGTGGCTGATAGACGCGCATTGAGGACAAGAAGAATATGGTCCAAATTGGTTTTCCCCTTCAGCTCTGTTTGTTGGTATAACATTACTGAAGTCTACCACTGGTAGGACAAAAGACCGTGTGTCCATCCACGCTGCACTACAAACTATCACAAGTTTTATTTTTTTCGAGGGAAACAAATTTTATTTCTACTAAATGAAAATAAAACTTGTAATTGATACAGTTCACATTATAAAAAGTTGTTGGCTTTTAAGTCTGAGATTCATTAGAGTGACTATATTTTAAATATGCCCTAAAAAGTTATTTAAATGGAGATCCAATATTTTTTGTGCACTAGACCTGTATTTATGGGCATATGAACCAAATTCCTGGCTCATTTAGTCTGTTTTACCGATAATGGAGAGTTTTGGGATCTAAAGGTGGGTTATTTTAAATGGGTTTTTAGTCTAGTTCCACGCAAATGCGGGTACTTTTCCTATACATTCTGCCTTGTTCATCCCTACCCCGTTAACTTAACTTGCACTTAGCTCGGACGGGTAGTAAGAAGTGGGAGAGGAAAAAAAATGAGCACATAGTCTTACTACCCGTTCAGGCTATCCGCTTTTGAAAAAAAAAATTAATAATAACTTTTTCAGAATGTACAACTCACAGGGAAAGACGTATGGAGCTTCACTTTTTATCCTTTTCTTAAACCAAGGTAACAATACATATTTTGTTGTTTTAAGAATTACAATCCACCTCGGTGGCGTAGTTGGCTAACGCGCTAGTCGTGTTGAGCTCGACTGCTGAGGACGGGGAAATCGAGGTTCGAATCTCGGTCGGGTGAATCGAGGGTGGTTTTTCCTAAATGGTTTTCCACTCTCCCTCCACGCAAATGCGGGTTCACTTCCTCTAATTCAACCTTCCCAATTCCTAATCCATTAGTGTAATTAGTACTTAAAAGCGTATAATCCGAAAGGGTAGTAAGACGCGGTGTTAATATTATTATTATTTTTAAGAATTACGATCCTGATATAAAAACTAGAGGTTGAAAACAGGACATTCTTAAAAGATTTCCCCGATTCCAAGGTCGAGTTTTTTAAGGCAGTAAAAGCAACATTGGCTGATTTCTTTTTATCAAGGGAAATCGACCAAATGGAGTGGATCCTCCTTGGGGGGCCGTGATGGTAGCAGGAGACATTGCGACTTATATCGGAGAGACACTCGCGGTCAAACCGTCAACCAGAACAGACGTGTGATAGTTTCGTGCAGTCAAAGGGCATAGAGATGGAATAGTCACCCCAACTCATTTCTTATCAGCAGTAGTAAATATTTAAATGTTAGCCATATTCAAAATGCTGGATAAATAAACCTGAACTAGTAATTTGTGTTCTTTATCAAAACCATTATAACTGTTGGCAAGGAACGTAAAACTACCTGGCGCTCAAACGCAATATATCAAAATCTAGCACTGAATTGTAAACTAACGTACGGAAATTAAGGGCGATCAGATCGTATACTAAACTTCCTCATCCCTTATACATTGTTGTAATTATAACACGAATGCGTGTAACCGGAACGGGTAGTAAGACGTGATGCTTTAAAAAAAATTAGAACGGGTAGTAATACACACCGTGCGGGATGAAAGAATCTAAAGGTGTAACGATTCAGTAAAACTGATTATATATTATTTAAAATAAATATTCATGTTACGATTATTTACAACCGATTAGTCCCGATTATCGAGTATTTAATAATAACTATTGAAAAATATGCTTAAGAGTAGGATAACAATTCATGTGATTAAAACAAAAAGATTTTATTTAAAAATCAACAGATAAAACTTTGATAAACTTAATTATTTATTAAGCCTTGCATAACCGGTGAAAGTTGGAACTAGATTGTTAGTTTTATCAACGATATGGACTTGTATTTATTGATCTGGTTATGTTATTTTTGCATAGCCCACAACCCAGATACAATGTTTATATAAGTATTTTTTGTTTTTTTGTTTTGTGATTTTGATCACTAAACTCCTAACTAGAAAATTTTGCTTTAAATTTGTCTTAAAAAAATTAGTCGGCATAATAACTGCTGATGCACTAATAATCACCCGATAGTGATTCGGTGACCTGGCGGTCTAGGGGTAAGGTGTCAGACTTCTGTGCTGGCGGCCGGGGTTCAATCCTCGGTCCCGGCAAAGATTTATCTGATTACCAAACCCTTCCTTCACCTCTGACAAGACATCTTGTGAATGTGGGGAATGCCAGGCCTCCACCGTGGTTCGGATTCCACGTTAAACTGTAGGTCCTCCATTTCATCTCACAATCACCCTACCATTACACATTAGCGTAAGTGCGTATAACCCGAACGGGTAGTAAGACGCGGTGCTAATAATAATAATTCATTGGTACACCCCTATACAAATACAACAAATATATGGGAGATAAGATCTTTATAACCTAGTGGTGCAGCGTTTGTTGTCAGGGACGAGTAGCTGGCCCTCATTTCTTTTGGTGGCAGTGTGTACAAATGGCGCTATAAATAATGCCTGGAACATTCGTCGGGTAATTATACCGGTGGCCACAATAGCCTTCGCCACGTGGACGAGTACAATTTAATGTTACTCATCCAATTAGAGGTAGAGGGAGTGGAGGAATGGTGCAACGCACGCAATACACATTAATATCACCAAGAGTGAGAGAGCAGGAGTATGGCCGCTAGGATAGCGGTGACATCTCGTACGGAACGGTCTGATTGTGTCATTTGACGCGATACACACGTTGGAATACACCCGTTTCATAAATATGCAGGTGATATATCTTTCCACACAAGTGCACAGATCAAGGTTGTTTCTAGTCTCTGATTCTCATATGGCAACATCGCTTGCTAACATAACCTAACCTAACAGCAAATAATGAAATATAATATCATTTGCAGATAAGGTGGTGTAGTGGTCAGGGAACCTGGCTACGAGCCTAGTAGTCTTGGGTTAAATTATCGACTGGTACCTTGGGTAATTTTTCCGAGAGGGGAATTACCCCAACGGTCACCATGATTTGGTTATTTTGGCTTAAGTTTTGTTGTGGGTGCTTCAACTGGTTCCACAACCTCATATTTACTATCACCGTGGAAAGGATGTTTGATTAGTACATTCGGGCATCCTCTCGGCAACGGTACATTAGTACTGGCTAGTATTTACACTATTGGGCTACGAATTATGTAGCCCAGACATGCATTATTATTATTATTTGGCGATTATGGTTTGAAAAAATTACATTCAACGTGATAGCTCATTCCCGTCATCTCTGTGGACACAAGATGTCTGCCATGTTGTAACGTTTTTTAGTTGCTGTTTTTTATTTCACTGTGCGCTTTTGATATGAAGTTTCTTCCTCTTGTGCACTTTCGATGTTATCTGGACATATCTTCAGGGAAATGTGCAGAAAGCAGCAGAGATATTCTTCAATTTAAAGAGGTTTTTTTTACAGTTATAAAATTTACTTAAAATATTTCAAACATATGAAGGTAGAGTGTGTGGTTCAAAATGAAAGGGTAGGCCAAGTAAGACATTGCTAATTGTTTTAGATGAACATGTAAAAAAGAGAAACATTAAGAGTTTTTAGATGGAAGTATGGGGAAGGTTGGTGAGGATGGATTAAGTACAGATTTTTTTTTTAGTTAGATACACAGCTTCTTGCCTGTCCCGTAAGGGAACGGCGTGTTTAGGTATAAAACTTATACACCTAATACATATGTATGTATATATTATTCTTAAAACTCCGAATGTTTCTTTTTTTTTACATACTATTATTTACACCATTTTCATACATTCATAAGTCAATTCATCCAGCCTGTAACTGTGTATAAGTTACTAAAACAGTTTTCATATATTAACACGATAAGCTATGTAATCTTTACCTATGATACATACATATGTATATAATCATTATTAGCACCGCGTCTTACTACCCGTTCAGGTTATACGCACTTAAGCTAATGTGTAATGGTAAGGTGATTGTGAGATGAAATGGAGGACCTACATTTTAACGTGGAATCCGAACTATGGTGGAGGCCTGGCATTCCCCACATTCACAAGATGTCTTGTCAGAGGTGAAGGAAGGGTTATGGTAATCAGATAAATCTGTGCCGGGACCGAGGATTGGGCCCCGGCCGCCAGCACAGAAGTCTGACACCTTATCCCTAGACCGCCAGGTCACCCCATATGTATATAAGCCCATAAGTACAATACGCCTTTTATATATTACTCACTTATATAACTAGTAAATAATATTTATATATTATTATAATAATTTAAGTATATATATGTATAAATATTACTTACTATACATTACTCTACTATACTATAGTGTTTATTATAATATATTTATTGTTCTATTGTACTCTTATATGTATATATACATTTATAGTATATATAATAAAGTTAAGTTTAAACACACTAACGTATGAATGTATGAAAATGCTTTTAATAGCTCTGAAAAATATTAGTAACTCTTTATATATTATCGTACTAGTAAGCAATGTACGACCAAACGAACGTTAACTCTTTGTTTATGTTGTCTTACATTATACTACCAACACTGACTACCAGCCAGTGTATCGCTCTAGCATAAGGAAACAGGAAGAATAAGGTGAACACTAAGACCATACCTACAATCGTCTAAAACGGGAGCGGGGAAAGAACAATTTTGAAAACTGGGACCCGTGTATATTTGGTCAGGATCCTTCATTTACACTAAATTATTAACTAGGTTGGTTGTTGATAGATATCGATTAATTAGATCATACTAATTACTAAATATTTGTTGATATTTTTTATTTAAAACTAGCTGATGTGTCCGTTCCTTTCACGAGGAATATATCAATTAGCTTTGTTGTTACTAGTATATACAATTAACTTACAGGGAAAAGTAACTAAATCTTAAACTATGATATTTATCCTTTATTGGTTTAAATTGTGATACCAAACATGAAATTAGGCTGACTAATACACAATGTCAAAATAGAGATATAATTTGAACCTATTTTAAAAGCTGACAATTATTTTGAATATTAAGTTTTAACTTCTCTACACACATTACAATACTTTGAACGCTTGCCTTTTGGTGCTAGTTAAAAGGAAAGAAAAGTGTCACAACATATATAATGGGTTGTTATTAAATCCAATAAAAAATTTTTACCTTATCCACCCCGTTTAACCTTTTTATCCCGTTTACCCTATTTAACCCTTTTTTTACCCCTTTTGCCCTTTTCGGACATTAAAATATGTTTCGCCTTTTTACTCTCTTTACACTTTTACCCGTTAGTATTACAGTTTTTGCCCTTTTTATCTTACCATCACTATTTTTACCCTTTTTAAAAAAAATCTCTACCCATTCCAACTCATTTATACTTTTTACCGCTTTAACCTTTTTACCCTTTTTCACCCCTTTTGTGGATTTTAAATCTTTTTACCCTTTTATTTTTTTACCTCTTTGAACCTTTATAACTTGTCATTGTTTATTATTTAGGTTTTGATATTTCTAATATTTTAAGTCTTTTTGTCATATTTACTATTTTTGTTCAATTGTGCCATTTTTTCCCTTTTTATTATTAGGTTGTTTTGAGATATTTATGCAATTTTTGTCCTTTCGATCTGATTTCCCTTTTTGATTGGACTTACTTTTCTCATTTTTGCCATTTTTTTGTATTTTTGGCTTTTTTACTTCTTTTATCTGTAACTACTTGGCTTAGCTACGGAGAAATATTTTAGGTAAAAATGAGTTAAAGGTTGTAAAAAGTTTTATAGGTAGAAAAGTATTAGTACATAAAAGCAATATAGTAGAAATTTCAAAATTCATATTTTGAGGTGCACAAGGGCTACTCACATTTAAATTTCAGACCTCTTCATGCTGTAGATATCGCGTAGTGCTCATGAGAGAGAAAAAAATCTTCAATTTATCACTATAGAAGAAGAAGATAGCTAGTTCAAATCCACATTTTCTCTTATTTAAATATTCATTTTGCCTACGAGGCTTGAATTATGAATCTTATAAAACACGAAAAACATTATAATTATTCTGTTTATATAATTCTTTTAGCAAACTTTGAAAATAAAAATTGTATCTAAATGATTACATTGTTTTTACTATAATGTGAGTTTATATTCATTTAAATGGTAAATTAGTTATCTGGGGTCTGGTTGTTAGCTTTTGACGGAAAAAAATCATTGAGCTAAGCCATTTGTGAGCATCATAATATTTATAAACTTAGATTCAATTTTTTACTACACGTTTTTCTAGCTTATAATTTTTCGAATTCTTTAATATTGAATACCCATTTGAAAGATAGGGTCTGTTACTAATTTATGGTATATAATACTAATAATAATTATTAGCATAAGTTTTCACAGATAGCCATGTTCTAGACTTTGTTCGATAAATGCAGATAACACTTGGCAATCATATCGGGTAATTATTTATTGCTAAATATCTGCATGAATGTCTTAGTATTAGTGCGAAAATTGCAGTGATCATAGCCATGAATTGCAAAGATCATGTTAAGGAATTTATAAAGGAACTAAATAGCTACCTGATGGCTCGCATCCAGTTTCTGACAGAACCCGTTTGTGTTATTATTGTTTCTGTACGTGGTAAAATATAGTGTGCACTTTCTAAACACAATGCTGTATCAGCAAATGACTTACAAGCTTATTTGCCTTAGACTTATTACTAAATGGCTAACTCTGCCGCCAGGAATTGTTACACTTTGTTAGTTGAAACAACTTGTGCAGGTTATATAGCTCGTATAAATTAGAGCTAAACATACCTAGCTAGATCTGAAATACCTAGTCCGATTCTTCCTAACATTTTTGATACTGCATGATATCACTTAAAGCCAAAGCAGTCCAAAATTAGATTTTTAAGAAAATAAGTGTGTTTACGTTAACTACTTGGATATTTTTAAGCTATTTGGCAAAGAGTGCTGCCTCTTAACTTGACGCACCTAAGCAGACTAAGCATTATCACGCTTAAGACACCAATGTAAGAAATAGAAATAGAGGGAATAATGTGAGCAGTTCACCCTGCGAAGCCCCTTGTTTTTCTGCTAATAACCCTTTCCCTCTTTCTTGGACGAGTTTGCACACTCATTATACTATTTGCTCCTTGCAAACATTAACTTACTTTTTAAAATTACCTTTCTCTTGTTTCCTATTCTAGATATGAATAAATGCTTCCACGGAATTTTTTTTTTAATCTTCATCCTGTCAGGAGGATTCCTACAAGACATTTTCGTGACCAAGCCAAATAGCCTAAGTTGTAGGTGATTAATAGAAAAAATACGTTTACATAAAACTACTTCAAGATAAAAATAATAATTTTGTAACATTAGAGGACTATCTTTATAATTATTTTAGAATTTGTGGGGTCTTTTCCGACATTATATCGTTAAAACTCGCTAAACAAAAGGTGCATTCACTAACATTTGAAAACGTGTCTTGACCTATTATGACGTCACAGGTAGGCTACGTCCTTAAAGGGAAAAGTTGAATCATAAAGTATTTAGCCCCAATGAAAATAAGCGTTATGAATACTAAAAGCACTTTAACAGCTATGATTTAACGTTTTGTTCTCATACTTTACTAAACATAATAAATAAGAGTACAGATAACAATTATTTGAAGCACTTTTAAAATACCAAAGAGCTTTCAATATAAATACTCTCTTATGGCATTCCAATACAAAACCATATTCATTGTTTAGTTCATCTCTTCTGTAGATTTGTATGCATAGTAAAAACAAACGAATAAAAAACCAGGTATGATTTTAGAACGAGAATTTCCAACTAATCTAGAGTTTGGCAATTTAATTAGAACCCCCTCACCCCTGTAAAGACTCCTGGTGAGCTTTTAACGGAGAAGGAAAATAAATCCTTGGAAATTTGGCATTCGCAAGCAGAAAGCAGCGAGCAAACAAGTTCGATCAGGAAAGTAAGCTTCCTGGCCAGATTTCATCCCTCTTTCCCTCCTGGTTTTTTAAGCTACCCCCTTCTTACCCTCTAGCTATGTTTGAGGTGAACAGTTGGTAGTCCTTACCCTGATGGTAGAAGGAGGGTCGTGAGGGGGTGAGAGGGGTGGGTGGGTGAAAGGTATCATAAAGCGGGCCTTCCCTCAGCTTATGAAGGAAATATTTCTCGGTGGAACATACCTTGAATTGGAATTCCAGGAGGTAGAGGTTTTCCACCAGGTTTATTACAAGTTTACTAGGGAATAATAACAAGCGAGAAGGTTAGATTCCAGGTATCGGTAAGAGGAAGGAGGAGGGGCTACTGATACGTTCATAGTGGAGTGAGGGGGTAGGGGAGGGGAAAGGTCAGATCTGACTGGTGAAATTAGATAGCCTTTGGTGGATCCAGGAATATGTTGCAGGTAGTTTGACCCCTGCGCAACAAAACAAAACCAAAGGAGGGTTTGTGGATATAGCTGAGAGGCCACTCTGTTCTTTTTCTGCTGCTAGAAGGGTTTGGTATTAATCCGGTGGTATATTTTGATGTTATTGAGATGCGGAGAGTGTGTGCTGCGTTGGGATGTACTAATTTGGTGCATGTGTATTGTGTTTTTGAAGGAGGATAAAGGTTGGGGGATTATTATTAGTTAAGAGGAATTGGTTGTGAAAATAGTGGAAATTTGGTTTTTATGGTTTATATTATGTTTAACCCTTTTAGGAACGAGTTTACCTTGTTATATCCTTGCAATAAATTAATGCTAAAAGTCGCCTCGGTGGCATAGTTATTTAACGCGATAGTTTAGTGTTGAGCTAGACTGCCGAGGACGGGGAGATCAAGGTTCGAATCTCAATTGGGTGAACTGGGGTTGGCTTTTACTAAACGGTTTTCCACTCTTCTTCCACGAAAATGTGGGTTCACTTCCTCTAAGTTCAACCTTCCCAAATATTAACACATTAGTGTCATTAGTACTTAAATGCATAATTCGAAAGGGTAATAAGACGTGGTGCTAAATAAATAAATAAACTAATGCTAAAAATATGTAGCTACACACAGAATTTACATCTGCAAATGTGATTTTATTATTTTAAGAGGACATAATGATATGTAAAAATATTTTAATACATATTATATGAATAGTTGTTTAACAAAATAAATATGTATTAGAAGTTTATTACAATTATTTTAATCGATTTTATATCGCATTTCTGAAGAACTTCGTCAACATATTAATAACGTACACTAAGGTAAAAATATTTGACGTTTAAATATTCCATATATATATATATAGCTGTGATAACACATTTAATTTATATTTATCTATGATCATTTTTTTTAAGTTTCGTTTTGCTCACTGTTTCCTTAGATCACGTTTTTCTTTATATCACAGTTAATATGAATATATATTTTACCTTGACCTGATTTTTAAAAAAAATATTATTAGCACCGCGTCTTACTACCCGTTCGGGTTATACGCTTTAAGTACTAATTACTCTAATGGATTAGGAATTGGGAAGGTTGAATTAGAGGAAATGAACCCGTATTTGCGTGGAGGGAGAGTGGAAAACCATTTAGGAAAAACCACCCCCAGTTCACCCGACCGAGATTCGAACCTTGATCTCCCCGTCCTCAGCAGTCGAGCTCAACACGACAAGCGCGCGTTAGCCAACTACACCACCGAGGCGGGTCTGATTTAAAAGAAAAATCAAATCCCACTATTTTATATTCTGAAAATTAAAATATGATACCCGGACACGTGAATCGAACCCGGGACCTTTGGCTTAGTACGCCAATGTTCTGCCCACTGAGCTATCAATAAATGGTCCCGTGCACGGGTTCAATTCCCATGTCCAGGTATCATATTTCAATTTTCATTATATGATATTTAGATGGAGTAATTCTCACTAAAAGCAATGATAATATCTTTGATTATTTGATTCTGCTATTTTGTGTTAAATCTGTACAATTTTGAAATTAATTTCAATCAGACTCGTTTAATTCTGTAGAGCGCCAATTTCTACTGAGACAATGTTTCTATGCTCGATTTCCAGCATGGAGGATAAATGTATCATTGTTTAACTGGGGTGTTTCTCCATTCATAAAGTTGAACTAATCAGGGTACAGTATTTTGTATGTTCTATAATTAAGTTATTTTGCATTTTGTTATAATTAGATGGTTCATAATTACACGTTCAATAGCTCTAAATAAAATAAGCATATCTGTTTTTATTGTCTTTGTAAGCACGTTTTTGGTTTTAGCACTTCTAACCTCCTATTTATTCATAGTGGAATCCGAACTAATAATACTTGATAATTCCCCATTTGATGATATCAACATGAATTTTAACATGATCCTCATAGGCTTGTGATTAAGACTTTAGGAGTTAGGGTCAGCATTTTACCCAATTTTTTATGACAAAACACATTGTTTGGTCAAAATAATTGTAATATTGCTCGGTTGATAAATTTAGTTTAATTTTTTATACATAGTCAATCATAATTAATTACCGTTGAGATTACTATGTGTAAAAAAAATAAACTAAATTTATCAACCGAGCAATATTACAATTACCTTTCATTGGCGTTGCATAATTTGACAAGTTCTTTTTCACTTCATTTAAAAAGTTCCTTGTAAAAAATGCCGCATTGTTCACGACAAATGTTCAATGAATACTTGATATTTAAAGTAGTATAAAATTATACTAAACATATCTTCTGAAGCAACTCTTTTTATTTTAACTAAAAATAAGTTTTTTGTCATAAAAAGATGTAAAAATACAGAATTAATCTCGCGTTCAATTCCATCCCACATTAATAGTGATGCCTAAGAACTCTCTGTTACGACATTACACACACCAAACTTTTAATTATTTTAATACATAACTTAACATACGTAACAGAAACGTGTAATCAATATAAAAAAGGACCTAACACAAAATAATGGCTATAGTAGTAACTATCGCCAAACTATCGACAAGAATAACAATAATTTATTTAAGATTATTCGTAGATGTTTGATTTATACGTTCGACACAAAGGCTATCAATGACTTATTCTAATTTGGTAGAGATAATAAGTTTAGTTAAAAGTAATGGCACAAAAATTGGCATGGAAAGAGTATGAAAAATCACACTTACTCAATAAAGTAGGTAGCATGGGTATAAGTAGGAATTCTGGTAATTTTAAATTTCAAAAGTACGGTATTAAACACATGTTTAAAAAAAATATCCGCTCCAACTAACCACCCATCCGGATTATAATCATAAGTTATATTTTGTTTATTTCGCCTTGTCTTTTTACTAATCCTAGCTATACGCTTTTAATTAAACTAATGGATTAAGGATTAAGAATAATGGTATAAATTGTACAAACTGTACAAAAATTTGGGGATTGGGCGAGTGAAAAACCACTTTATTTAAAAACGCCTTCAGTGCATCCAACCAAGGTTTGAACCCGGACCTCCCCATCACATACAATCAGACTAGATGAGCTTGAGATGTAATCCACGCGTTCACCGTAATGAGTTTAAATTAGGTTAGCGGATAATGATGAGTAAGGTAGAATATATTGAAAATGTACCCGCATCTCAGTGGAAGAAGAGTGGGAAACAATTTTAGGAAATTAACAGCCCCTGTAGACCTGGCTGGGATTCAAACTCCAAACTAGCTATCACCGGCTAACCAGACTATATTTAACCCAGGAGTGGTGCTTGGGGTGTGACTCACCTCACAAAATTGATTTCTAATATTTTTCTTTTACATTGCTGAGCCGACCAACACGAGTTTCAGTATAGCTGCCTCTTATAGTCCATAGAGTGCAGTCCTTAGCAAGACCAGTTTTAGTTGCTAGCGGACCGTTGCGACGAGAGGTTAAAGTCGCCTGGGGTGTTCCACACCTAGCCACACTACTCGTGTTACTGTTTTTAACACGTCGAGTATATTCATAAAATATTATTTCTATATTATTATTGCTGTATTTTTATTTTCTCATTACAATTGCAACCAAATAAAATATTTTTTGTTCCTGTAATTGGTTTTATTGCATATTCTTGAACTAAATGGCATGTTTTTTTATAGATGGATAGCTACAAAATTGAAGCATAAAGGACAAGAGTCCTTTTCGACGAGGTTTCTGCAGAGGATTTGTTTGATTCATAGGATGAAGAGGTGCGTGAATTGCTCAAGATAAAATGATAGAAAAATTAAAATATCTTGTTACATTTGTGATGTGCATTATGTATGTATTATTATTAGCATCGCGTCTTACTACCCATTCGGGTTATACGCACTTACGCTAATGTGTAATGGTAGGGTGATTGTGAGATGAAATGAAGGACCTACAGTTTAACGTGGAATCCGAACCATGGTGGAGGCCTGGCATTCCTCACATTCACAACACTATGTATGGATCATGTAATATAAGAATGTGAGGGCTGTGTTGGAAAACGCCAGCCAGAGGAAGAAGTTGTTGAATAGCATATTTGCCTGACCTGTTCAGAATAAATCCCTCTACTGATGTTATAACAAACAATAATCTAGTAAATATTTGACATTATTTACTCTTAAACGTTTCTAAATCATATTTTCGTAAATAAAAAAATATTAATTCAATAATTAACTATTGCCAACAAAAAAAAGCTGGTTAAATTTAACATTTTGTTCAACAATAATTATCTGTAATGGATGTACAATTAAACTGTTGCTCATAACTTTTTGTGTAGAACAAACTTATTATTTCTTTCTGAATTTTAAAAATATATTCAATAATAATTATAAAACGCATTAAAAAAATATTTTACACCTAAAGGTATTTCAAATAACAATATTTTTTTGTAAATTGCAGCAAATTTCAAAGGTAAAAATGAAGACTTATATAATATAGCAGCTCTCACTAGAAAAACAAATTAAACTAGATCACTTCTTCATCAACAGAGTTAAAAAGTATGCGAATTAATATATTACACTCAGTTTAAAACAATCGTGAGCTTTTTTTTTATATGGGTGGGGTGTACATACACATACATTTTAGGACACACTACTGCCGGGTTAACTTAGAGTTAGTCCACGTGCGGGTAGTTGATAAAATAGTTTGCTCAGTGGAATATAATAATGTATATCCATTTTTATAAAACCAATAATTCTCTGAGGACGTGATCTAGCATAATGAATATTTATTGTATAATAATAATAATAATAATAATAATAATACAGTGGAATCAGTGAAAACCATCTCTCTGTAGCCCCGCCCTCCTCCCTCATACCACCCCATACCTTTGGCCGATGTGTAACAACACCTCATTTCACAGTTCCCTGACCGAAGTATCTCCTTAACCCTTCAGTAGTGAACATAGGTAACCAACTGTGGGGCCATTGAATAGAACGGCTGAACCGGTCGAAAGGTTTAACTTACCCTCTCCGGCAACCGAGTTAGATGAGCCCCGTTACCATAAAATAACACTTAAATGGTTTCTAATAAACAAATTCTATTATTGATTTTCGGGTTATGGTTAGGCTTGAGATTCAATTCATAGACTCGGGATATATTTCGGCAGTCAGAAGTGTTAATACTTCCAAAAAATTACTTTTACTGTCGTTTATTAAGAACAATAAATGTGCAGAACTATTTTAATAGGAATAAGCTTTTAGATGAAATGAACGTTTATTTTTACGACCACCGTTTAAAACATTTTACTATACTATCGGTGTTGTTTTCTTATTTACTTTATGGCACTAGGAACTTGAAAGTTCATTGCCACACTTATAAAAGTACGCCATCTATCCTTATCGTGAGCTAGATCCAGTCCACATCATTACACCCTTTCTCTTTCAGGTTCATTCTAATGTTATCCTCGAATCATCGTCTAGGTCTCCCGATTAGTTTTGCCAGTCAATATATTGAACGTGTTTCTAGATTCTTCTCTTCGTGTTGAATTTAATATCCATTGTATGTAATCTGCGAGGTTTAATTGCCCTAAAAATATATTGTGAAAGGTACAGGTCATGTAACTCACAATTATGTAACATCCTCCACTCCCTAATAACTTCATCCCTTTTTTTTGGATCAAATACCTCACTTATACGTTGTTTTCGAACACCTAAACACACTACATTTATTTTAGACATGTAGGGTAGGAGAACAAATTTACCAACCATAAAGAACAACCGTTGAAAATAGTTTCCACTCTAATACCTTTATTGCTAGTTAAAATTGTTCCTACATTTTGGAACTTACCAACCCTACTAAATGATTCACTATTTTCACTAAATTGTCGCTTTATAGTCATTGGAAATATATATCAAAACTGATAGATCTGCTTCTGTAGCTGCATGGTATAAGACGTTACTCTCTCAATAAACCGGCTGCTGATGACAGGGGGATCGAGGTTTGGTCTTGGTCAGATGCAATGAGAGGTTTTTTTTCTAGATGGTTTTTCACTCTACCTCCACGCAAAAGTGGGTGTACCTCCGCTAAACTCAACATTCCTCATCCCTAACACATTAGAGTAGTTAGTTTATAGGCGTATAACCCGAAAGGGTAATAAGACGCTGTGCTAAATAATAATAATTATAGCTCCAGGCAGACCACACGTATGACTATGACTACATGTATATCTACGTGAAAGTATATCTTGTAACGTTTTCTAGCTGTCTCATATATTATCTATTAGTAAGAAAATTGGTATATTGTGGTATCTATATCCCTACTTGCTTAACTCATATTGGTGGTCATGCGATCTAATACAATAGGCTCCCAATAGACTGAGTTGACGGGGAAAATCTAGACAGATTCCTGACCAGGTTTACTGGACTTAATTTTCCGTGTGTGATTCTCATTGCTGTTTTCACATCCTCCACATTAATGGGAGGCCATTTATTATAAATAGCCTCCTCATATCTACACATAAATTAAACTGTTAAATAGCCCTTATGTTAAAGTGGAACTTTTTACAAAATGCTCGATTAAATTGAGAAGAAAATAATTAATAAACTAGCTATAAATGCATTTGTTTTTGTCAGCAGTTACGCTGGTACTTGCGTCACAGAGCCATCATACAAAGTCTGGCACCAACTTTGCCGGGAAAGATATTTTAACATACCTTCCAGGGATATTTTACGTGCCACAATCGACATAGGAACGACGGCTTTGCTTCCACTCTCAGAATAAAGCTGTTCTACGGATTTTTCTCGCAAAAAAACAACAAAAACAACCGTTGACCTCGGCTGAGTGTGAACCCACTAACCTCGGAGTCCTGAGGCATTGAGATTTATAACCTATACAATTATACACCTCAATCATTGGCGTGGTGGGGGGTGGAGTTTAAGTGACTAGTGAAGGGTAGCCCAGTGGTGGAACATTGACAAACCAGGATGGATCAGTGGCAGAACATTGGCACGCAAAGTCAAAGGCTCCAGGTTCGATTCTTGTGTCCAGGTTTTCATTATTCATCTAATTGAATAAGCAAAGTTAGTTTAAACTGTACGTGTGAATTGTTCTCATCCCTCAGTAGCACCCTCATTGGAAAGGTATAGACAGAAATACATTCCAATATGTGTTATGTAGAGCAGATACTATATATATATATATACTGTGATATTATGTTCTCACCCATTTGACCATATATATATATAATTTGACCATATATATATATATATATATATGGTTAAATGGGTAGCAAGTGGGTGAGAACATAGTATCACAGTTAAAGTTTAACAAACTCTGCCTACCCTGGAAAAACTCCACGACACGTCACAGACACCTAGACATGTTTTAAACGTGTGTATTTTTTATGCACTTCATGTCTTTCTACTCGTCCAGCCTATCTTCGAATTGATACTTTGTTTTTATCACCACGCCCTACTACTTGTTAAGGTGTGATGGAAGTGGACGCCAGAAAAGGCCAGTGTTTTTGCAGAATTTTTGGCAAAACTTTTTTTTTGCCAAAACAAATAAAGTATTGTTTCAGTACCAAAAAGAGTTTAATTTTCTTCATGTAGTGATATCAACAGTTCCTGAATATATATCATGAACTTAGCGCGGCATTATCTAACAAACTTTTTAAATTAAGAGAAAAAGTTGTAATTTAATTTCAGAACACCCTTCCTTGACGGATATTCAAGAAATTTTGAAATCATTATGTGAATGAAATTAAATTCCGTGTTTGTACTGGAGAAATATTTTATTTATTTTGACCAACAAAATATTTTGACACAAAAAATGCAAATCATAGGCCTTTTCTCGCGTCCCCTTCCATCCCACATTAAGGTTATGTATATGAAAATTAATATAATGGGCTAAGGATGAGGAAGGAATTATTTTAGAGGTAATCAACCAGAATTTACTTGGAAAGAAAGTGGTAAATCATTTAGGAAAAAGCAACCTTAGTAGACCCGACCGGGATTCGAACCCCAATCTCTCAGTCATCAGGAGGCCATTCTAACACGAGAGTGACACCTTGGACTAATCAGCCACTGAAGGGGGTATTGGAATGAATAAAATAGAGAGGGGAAAGATAGGAGTCATAGGATATTCTCCCGCATTTGCGTGAAGGGAGTGTGCAAAACTATTTAGAAAAAAATAAAATACCCTCATTACTCCTGATTAGGATTCGACTCTCGGGCTCACCGTCATCAGCAATCCAGTCCAATAGTTGAGTGACGCGCTTAGCTATTCGACCTACTATGTAGGTAATATAATTATTAAAATATATATATCAATTTTTATCCGACAAAATTAGGACAGGATCAAACTACATTTGTCAATGCTAACAACTTGGACAAGGCTATTAAATAAAACAACGAAATTGGCACAATATGTATTAAAATGTATAAAAAAATTGTATTATAGGACCTACAAACATTTTAGAGACAAATTGAATATGTTTTGTTCACATAAATTAAAACAAAAATCATCTCTAAAATCTGATTTAAAAAATGTGTATAAACGTTAAAAAAATATTTTATTCATATTTTCTACTCATAAATGAAAAAAACAACGAGCCTTGCTTTGAAAACCTCACTATAAAAACTAATGGTTGAATTTGGGAAGAAACATTTATTTATTGGCTAGTTAAAATTGTTCAAAAATATAAAATTAAACCAAAACTAGCGGAATGTTGCAGCGATGGCTACAAATCATGGAGCTAAATTGTATTATAAACTTTTTATTTGGGAAAGATCAATATAACCAGCCATCAGTCAACTTTCTAGTTTAAAGTTTACTCGTTTGACTATCAACTTAAAATTTAATTTTGGCTTTCGGTGTTAAATTTACATCAAAACTTATATTTTACTCTGCCTTCACGTCACGATGAGAGCTTTAAAAAGACACAATTCGTTGCACCAAACAACACAATTAAGGTACTGAGCTGTTATTATTTTTAACCAAAGAAAAACACATTATTTAACGATATACAACAATATACAAATCGTGGTTTCCATGAAGATGTAAACAAAGAATGATTGTACGGAAGGAAAATATGGAAAATTCACTAAGAAAATTGGGTTTTAGTTTTGACCTATTGTTTTTTTAGCCACCCTGGACCCTAACTTATAAAATGAGTGTTCGTTGGTCAAAATAGGTTAAGCCATTTTCTCTTGGTTTCAATTACCGGAAATGGGTTTGTCAAACTATATATAAGATATAAATATATGATAGAGTGATAAAATGTGATAGTGAAAATGACAGTGGTGTTTGAGTGTTTGATTGTGTGGGTGAGTGTGAAAATGAGAGAGTGAGTGTGAGAAAGTGAGTGTAATAGACTTATAATAAGCAATTGATATAGATCGAGTGAGTGTGAGCGAGTGATAGTGAGAGAATGAGTACGTGTTAGAGAGATAAATACGGGGAGAAGAGGGAAAGAGAGTGTGTGTGTTTTGTGTGTAAGAAGAGAAATTATATGAGATAGAAAAGTATGTCTGTGTGAGAGAAAGAGAGAGAGAATATGTTAGGGAGAATGTGTGATAAAGTGTGTGCGAGAGTGTGTGTGTTTGAGAAAGAGAGATTATAAAATTTTGGGAGCGATACTGTGTGAAAGAGAGAGGAAATGTGAGGGTGTGTCAGAGAAAAATTGAGAAAGAAAGTTAGAGAGGAAGAGATTAATTTAGAGAGAGAAAATTAAAGTGAGAGAAAGAGAAACTGAGAGAGTGAGTTTGAGATAGAAAGAGTGAGAGTGATCTAGAGAGAGTTTGAGAGTGGGTGAGTTTGAGAAAGAGTTTGAGATAGAGAGAGGAAAGTGAGATAGAGAAAGGGATAGTGATCTAGAGAAGGTTTAAGAACCAGTTTGAGAAATAAGATTTTGATAGAAGGGGATTTGAGAGAAAGGGAGTTTGAGAGAGAGCGTTCAAGAAATAGAAATTTAGAGAGATAAAAAGCGTTTGATAGAGAGATAGGGCGTTTGAGAGATAATGATCATTTCAGAAAGAGAGAGCCTTTGATAGAGAGCTTAAGGGATAGAAAGTATAATAAAGATGATCTGAGAGAAAATATGTTATAGAGAGTGTGAGTGTAGAGAGTGTGTATGAAAGATAGTGTTTTATAGAAAATGTGTGTGTGTGTATGTGAGGGTATATAGTGTGAGAGAGTGAAAGAGTGTCAGATAGAGTGAGAGAGAATGTGAAAATATAGATATGGTACCCTCTACAAAACACTATGTTACTTTGAAATATAATTCCTTCAAAATTAAGTGTAAACATGGAAACATAACTGAACTTACTGTATTTGTATGGTGTTACTATTTGATAAAATCAACATCAAAACCTATTATTTGAAAAAAAAATTAACAACAAAATTCATAGTTAGATAGTTAAAATGGCTATTTTTAAACGTTATTTAAGATAATTTTTAACGTTTTTGATCTTATAATACATACCAAAACATTTTTTAAACAACATTTTATCACGCGCAAAACAAAACGTAGACAATATTATCATGAACTTAACAACTTAATCTTTTAATTTTCGAACTATGCTCAATATTATTGGTTTAAATGCTAATTAACGATAACATTATTCCAATAAAAAATAAATATTTCCCCAGTTCACAATTTATATATGTTATGACCAGCATCCAAAGAGATATATTCGTCAAAAAAAATTGTGATGTGCTCGGACCAACCAATAAAGATCAAGTTATTATTTTTCAGCCCAAGGGATATATTTTATATATAGATTTACAGCCATGCAGCAAATAACCGCTTGCATGGTGACTAAACAAAGAATGAAAAACTAAAAAGTATCTGTAAAAATCGGGTTTTCACGGAAAACTACTATTTTTCCCGACACCCTGGACTCCTGACTGTTAAAATGAGTTGTCATTTGTCAAAATATGTTCAGTCACTTCCTCGTAATTCCTATTGTCAGAAACGGGCTTATAAAATTATATATAAGACTAGTATTGATCAAACTTATTTCAGTCATAATATTTCAAAGTACAGATTTTAAAAAACTATAATTGTTTACAATATTTGAAAACAATCCTAGTGCTGTAACGTCTTTAAACACTAATAATTCAGTATCAATATGGATTGTTTAGTATTTCATTAGTAAACAAGGATATAATTTATTTTAATATGGATTTTTATATCAACACTTTATTTTACTGAAAAATTTTACTATATTTTTATTGGACATATTTTACGTAAATATAATGGTGGGGTTAAAGTTTCATATTTAATGCTCACCAAAAAATTATTCTTTTTTACTTGTGTGATGGGTTAGTATCAGTTAGTTATCCTCTTCATTACACTTGTGAGATAGGAGAGATGATGATTGAATGGATAGGAAGTGTCCTCACATTTACGTGAAGAAGAAGGTGGAAACCGTTTATAAACAGCCACCCTAAATACACCCAGCCTGGATTCCAGCTCCAAACAAAGCTTAACAAATTGTTATAAAATTCTACATGTACAGTACAAGTTAATAATAATTAAATTTGGACATCAATCCAAATCGCATAAGGATAGCACTATGTGTTCTCAACCAGTTAAATGCAACCCCTTGACTTGGGCAGGAAAGTTGGTGTAGGTAAGAGGGAAGTTCAAAGGTAATTTGATGGGTTAGAGCTAAATTTCAAAACGTAACAATAAACTGGATTGGGGCGTGTTTACGTCAAATAATTATAGGCTTATCAACCTTGAAGATTGTATCAATTGATATTTTCCAACGTAGACAAAGTTTTAAAATTAACTTGGTAAATAAAAAGTAATTTCAAAACTCTGTTCTTTTATATTTGTGAGCAAGATGTTGGCCTATTTAGGCTATAGCTTTAAACGATCTTTAGAACCACAATGGCAACCTTTAAGTTAAAATCTTAAATGCCTGTCAATTAAATAAATAGTATTGTTATTTTAATATAATAAAATCTCCTGTGTATAGTATGAATATTTACTTTAGTACTAAACGCTATAAAATTTAGATATATCTTTGTAGAAAAGGGATGAGTGAAGGACTTAGAAACCCATTGAATATCGAAATTTACAGTTGTTGAACAAATTACATAATTTTGTTTGTTAAAAATATAGATAGTTTATTTTTATATTATACTAGCAGTCCCGCACGGCGTTGCCCGTGACCCACTGTGGTATAAGAATTAAATAAGCNTTAAATAAGCCCCCCCCCCCTGTCCATGCTGCCCGTTACCCACTGTGGTATAATAATTATATAAATCTTCTTTATTCCCTATCCCGTGGGAGTTTAAAATAAAATCCGGCCTTATTCCTTGTCTACATCATAAAAGGAACCTCTGTGCAAAATTTCAGCTTTATAGGTCCAAAGGTTTGGGCTGGGCGTTGATCTAATAAGAAATAAGGCAACTTTAAGGCAAAAATATAAATCCTCTTTATTCCCTATCCCGTGGGAATTTCTAAAAATCCTGAAAACAGTTATTAGCGATCATAATTACCTACTTACATGCCAAATTTTAAGTCTCTAATAGTTATAGTTACGGAAATAAGGCAACTTTAAAGCGAAATTATAAATCCTCTTTATTCCTTATACCGTGAGAATTTCGAAAGATCCGGTCTTATTACTTGTCTACATAATAAAGGGAACCTATGTGCAAATTTTAAGATTTCTAAGTCCAAGGGTTCGGGCTGGGCGTTAATGAGTCAGTCAGTGAGTCAGGACTTTTCTGTATATATATATATATATATATTTGTTCGTCGTTGTAATTCGTTGAGCTACTTTTTCAGCTATATCGCTCACTAAAAATTTATTTATTACAGAATTATTTAACTCTTAACTTTATTTAATTTAGCATGTAATGCGGAGTGAACATATATAATATTATTCACCTTCTTAAGTACCAACCAGATAAATGGTACGAAGTTGTAATTAAAATGAACACTCCTATTTATATATATTAGAATTTAATTTATAGCTTATGAACCAAATATGAATTACAGTAACCAAAAATATATTAGAAAATTAATTTAATGTAAATGTAAATAAAGTAATTTGTATTTTGTAATGAATAGCTTGTGACATAAATATTTTGAAAAACAATATAACATTACTATCAAAGATTACATTTCTTATTATTTGAGCGTATTCTCAGAAATGATTTGAATAAAATATAACCCGTAGAATGGAAGATAGTTTAATGTAAGTACCAATTTGGTGGAGGGATTGGGAAAGGATTGTATAGTTGTTCTTAAGTGACTGATTTACAGATTTAATTTATAAAGTAGGCCTTACGTTAACAATAGGAATTTTTTTCTAACGAATGACCATTCAATTGTCAAATTTTTGGCCTTGAAATAGTTTAGTAAGAATTTCAAACCAAAAATTTTACCTTACAATTTTCTATAGGCTACAAAATCATTAATATATATAGATGTAAATTTTAATAAGGCAATATTAAAAACTAATAATAGGAGTAAGAACATTTCCATCCAAAAATTATGACAGAAAAGACCGAACTAACATACATTAATATAGCACAATACTTAATGTTGACCAAATTAAAACTTATATTCAAAATGGTATAAGAAAAAGTCTTACTGGATTATTAAATATGAGTCAAGATGGGAGTGTAGGTGACGCGAGTTGAGGTCAGTGTTTTTACAGATTTTAGAGAAAAACTTTTTTTGGACAAAATAAATAAAATATTTATCTTGTAAAAACAAAGAGTTTAATCTTATTCAGATGGTGATATCATCAGTTTTTGAATATATGTCATAAGCATAGTAGTATAAGATAGAAAATAACTTTTTTAAGCTAAGAAAAAAGTTGTCATTAAATTCTAGGATACCCTTGATAGATATTCAACAACTGTTGATATAAGCATGTGAAGAAAATTATACTTAATGTTTTTACTGGAGAGTTATTTTATTTCTTTTGACTAAAAAAATGTTTTGATATAGAAACCATAAAAATACTACCCTTAACTTGCGTTCCTTTTACTCATACCTTAAGCGTAAACCAGATTTGAGGATTTTAAATCAAAATATTTCATATTCTGGGACTCACCCGTCGTCGCCGAAGCCAAAGCTACGTTGCCGGTGAGAGCAGCTACACAAACGTACACCAAGCACTTCATCGTCGACATCTTTCTGACTGGTACTGAGAACTCTTCTCGTATAAAAAAATAAAATATCGAGGGGATTACTCGTCTAATCACTTACGCAATTTCTAACCGAGCACCCGATTTACTCTTGACTCGCTCATCTTAAGATCAAGTCTGTGATAACTCCGGGTCATTATTCATTCAAGTTATTAATGTAGTTATATTTTGTTATCTTTATTTTGTTTCAGTTAAGCTTGACGCAGTTTAATATTAAACTAGAATGGGAATCTTTACCACGAAGTTTATGATTTGAAACCTAAGAGTCACATGATATCAATATTAAATTAAATATCCTTTATATTTATAAATATTATTAATTTTTCTAACATCTGTAATTATTTTCTTTTGTTAAGATACAAAGAAGAAATTAAATATTTACGTTTTAGTTATGCCATTTATATTAAAAACTTTGTTTAGTAATATAACTAAGGGTTACGAGGGGAAAATATTTACGCCATTGAAAATTAGGCACCACTGAACAATAAAGTTTAAATGCACGTCATTCACCGGGTATATATTTTTATTATTTTAAATTGATATAAAATTGTGAAGCGTTCTGGTCAGACACCAGAAACTGTTTTCATTGCCCTGACACAACTGTTATAATATACGCGTTCGACGCCGGTAGAGGAAACGTGTTCTCTCGACGCTGTCCTAGACGCCGAGTGCCAGACGAGCTCTAGCGGACCACTGGACTGAACGGGCCGACGACGGCAGAGAGACGTCGGGCGTCCCGCTGAACGAGTGCGTCGCGATGCGCGCTCCGATACTACCAGTCCGCGTTTCGCGCCAATGAGGGGTCCGCGTCCACGCTGAGATCGGCCAATCGCGCCGCTAGAAGGCAAGGAAGGGGAGGGGTCTCATATTTTGGCGTTCCAAAATATTTAGGTGGGGGGTGGACAATTTTTTTTATTTTTATTTTTTTAGTTGTAGAAAGAGGGCTGGTCCTGGAGATTATTTGGAGAGGTCGTACCACAAGTGTGGCCAATTCCTTTAGCTTTCTACGACGCACTTATTTTATTTCTTGTTAGTTAACTTCAATTAATTCAATCTTTAAAGGGGAAAAAATAGCTGGAAATTGTTTTTATTTTTCGTTTTGTTTTAAAACATTAGATAAGGATGTATATGGTCACCAAATATGTGTATTTTAACCGATAAAGCTGTAAAAAAAACATATAGTTTGTATGTAGAGTATTATCATCGCTGTTTTACATTCCTTTTTTTTAGCACCACGTCTTACAAGCCGTTCTGGTTATAAGCTTATGTACTAATTACACTAATGTGTTTGGGATTAGGAAGGTTGAACTTAAAGAAACTTTTCCCGTATTTGCGTAGAGGGAGAGTGGAAAACCATTTAAGAAAACCACCCTCAGTACACCTGAGGTGGATCGAGCCCCGATCTCCTTGTAATTAGCCGTCTAATCTATTGCGAGAGTAGCACCCTAGATATTTTACTTAAATGTGTTGTTAAAAAATTCACATTTCTACGCAATATATTTAACATTGCTTAAGTGTTGTTTTATATAATATTTTTTTCTAATCTTTTAACACACCCATGTTTTAAGCTAATAATTATTGTTAGTGTTCATTTTTTTAAATCTATACATACGAAAGCGATACGTTCACCGAAATAAACTTTAAGTAAAACTATGAATTAAATTTAAAACCAAGTATTGGGTCAAAAAATATATTTCAGTGAAATTCGTGTTAAATTTTGACAACATTTTTACCAAAAAAAAAGTTAGTCCTAAATAGGATCTAGTGTGAAAATCCATTCTCCACTTTCCTCTCACATCTAACTTGGTAGCGCATCTCTCTAGTGAGTCAAGGTTACTTCTTTCTAACACCACGTCTTACTATCGGCTTGGGTTATATGCTTATGTACTAATTATGCAAATGATTTTAGGAATTAAAAAGGTTATAATTACAGGAAGTGTACCCACATGTGCTTGGAGGGAGAGTGGAAAATCATTTTAGGAAAACCACCCGTACATCCGACTGAGATTCGAACACCTTAATTTCCCCGCCATCGACAGCTTAATCTACTTCAAGATTAGCGTGTTAGAACTGAGTGGGTGTTCCGGGGTTTGATTCTTGATTAGTCATAAAGTCAATAATTGAATAATTCTAGTTCCAACATTCACAGTAACAGATGATTACCAAGAGATTGTAGGTTATATCTTTTCTAGAGTCAAGTAGGCCAAAATTTGAAGGTCGCGTGCGGATAATCAGTTGGTTTAGAAAGTGCACTCTAAAACCCCTTTATAACAAAGTTTATCTCTCACAAAACCCTCCCTTGAACCAAAATCTACATTACATTGCCCCGTAACAGAATTGAAGCTCACATAGTTTAGGGCATTGGTCACCAAATGGTGGACTACGGTCCACATCCGGACCGCAGATACATTGTTAAGGACCTTGACGAGATAACGATAGACAGAAGAAATTATGCTATTTCGGTGTTGGGCGGGTAGTAGACATGGAAGGCCAGCAATAATAAATAGGTAAAATAAATAAAGGGAAAGAAAATCACGTTTTTTAATTCATATTACCCGCCTCGGTGGTGTAGTTGGTTAACGCGCTTGTCGTGTTGAGCTCTACTGCTGAGGACGGGGAGATCGAGGTTCGAATCTTGGTCGGGTGAACTGGGGTGGTTTTCTCTAAATGGTTTTCCACTCTACCTCCACGCAAATGCGGGTTCACTTCCTATAATTCAACCTTCCCAATTCCTAATCCATTTGAGTAATTAGTACTTAAAGCGTATAACCCGAACGGGTAATAAGACGCGGTGCTAAATATTATTATTATTATTTAATTCATATAGTCGTATAGGCCTTGAACTTGAGTCACTGTTAAAGTTTTACCGGACCGTGGACGCATGTAGAGTTTTAAAACGGACCTCCATAAAAAAAATTTTGCGACTCTTGGTTTAGGGTGTTAGGCTCACAATAGACTGGATTTTATGTGACAGGAAATGTTGACGCTTGAATCTCTGCAGTGTGTGTTGTGGGTGATTTTACATACGTGATTTATTTGGGGTTTACTCAGCCCCTCCCCGCACTCACATGGCTACATTTCCTCTAAACTACCCTCCTCATACCGTACTCGGATAGTAATCCGTTCAATAATCCTTATAGTTAAAAGTTGAGTGCTATAAAATGCTTATTTTGCAAAGTATGACCTTTTTACCAAACTTAGCTCAAGTAGAAATGTATCTGCTTAGGTGTTCCAAGCTGCCTCTATCCCCTAAAGTTGGATTCCCTGAGACGATGAGGTCGGGGATAGAGTCTAAGTTGGGTGTAATGAGGGGTTTTCCCCTCAATGATATCTCACTATCTCTATACATGCAAAGGCAGGGACTTTCCTCTTAGTTCTACTTTCCTCATTCCTTCAACATTATCATAATTAATGTATATTCTTATAACCCAAACGAGTAATGAGATACAATTGGGGTGAGTAGAAACTTGGCAACTATTTTTTCTAACACCGAGTCTTACTTCCTGTTCATACTATACGCAAATGTACTAATTAAGCTAATCAGTTAAAGATGATGAAGGCTAAATTCATGAGAAATGTACCCCATTTGCGTGAAGGGCAAGTATAAAACCATTTAAGAAAAACCCTCTCAATCCGTTAAACCAGGATTTGAACTCCCTGTCATCGAAAGTCTAGTCCTAGTCTATTGAAAGTGCGACGCCTTAGGTCATGTGGACACCGATGTAGGTTTGGCGACTATTGGTAATAATAATCATAAATATCCATAGCGTTTATATTTGTCGCGGCGTCTCATTATTCGTTCGAGCTACAATTGTATGATATAGTTACGCTATCGTGTCAGAAATGATAAAGCTTGAATTTAGAGGAAGTGTACACACATTTGTGTGAAGGTAGAGTGAATAAAGCCTTTAATAAAATACAAACTCATCACCAGTCCGGGATTTAAACTCCGGATCTCCCCGTCATCGGTAGTCTTTCTATTGCGAGAGTGACACCTTATATAAGTGGTTTCCAGCTTGAGGGTCACGACCCCTTTCGGGTAGTGTCGCGATTCTTGTTGAGGTTATTATAATGACTATAGGAAGATGAAAAATTCAAATATAAATATAAATGGTAAAGATTATAAAAACTGTCGAGTTATACTACTTAAGTTCGTTTTGATTATTCATCTCTGGCATTTTGCTTGCCGACTTTGATTACTGCGGAAGTCTCGTGTTTGGGTAAATGGTGCTGCTATCCCAATTTCCAAAATATCTACTAGGTTTGTTGATTAATTTTTGGGGCATCTTAGTTACACTCGTGTAGTAATTAGATATGAAAATTTATGGTAATCAAATCAAGCATGAGGTCTTAACGTCATGATTGTTTGATTTATCGGTGATAAGGTCGTGATTAAAATTTCTGCTGGGTTTACCAAGAGGGAATTTTTTCCTAGAATCTCTTCTACTTCCACTCAAATAAAGGTACAAAACATTTCCTCTAAATTTCACCTATCCAAAATATTTGATTTAATGCGAATAACCCGGATGGGTAGTAAGATTTAGTGAAAATAATAATTTAAAGCTCGTTCCAGTGATCACATGGTCTCGTTATAGTGTGGGAGACTCTTGAAATAGAATATACTGCCGATGACGGGTAAATCGGGGTTCTATACCCTGTCGGATGGACTTAGGATGGCTTTTACTAAATGGTTTTCCGCTCTTACTCCATGTAAATTCTGATGCATTTCCTCAAAGTTAAACCTTATTGATCCCTAAAACCTTGCAGTAATTAGTGTATAGGAGTATAGCCCGAACGGGTTGTAAGACGCGGTGATAAAACATAAAAAAACAAATTTTTAAGAACAAATAATTTGGAAGCTTGTAGATTATTAAGGAATTTCGATGGTCTCAGAATACAATAAATGGTATGGAATTCAGCACGTACTTTCTCTCTCAATTGTTTAAAAATGGATAAATTTATTCAAAGTCGTAATAATCGTATATATGAAACGAAATAATATACACTAGCTAAACCAAGCATAAATAGCACTATAATTATGTAAAACATTTTTTGAGTCCCGGTTTTAAATTTATAATTTTATTTTTAAAGGATTAATGTTCTCATTTGAATGTTTGGACCGATAAAATAAATTCAATATTGGGTCCACAAGGGTCAACACTTCGTATTAAAATTTCGAATTCCGGTAAAATGTTCGACATTTTATTAGATGTTGCACATCTTCATATCATTGCATTCCCATTAAATTCCTCATTTATAAATTTTGACCAATATAATAGATAGATATTGATTGACTATTGAATCTAAAATGATAAAGATAGATCATTGTTGAACAAACTTTTCTCCTAAAAGGTTGAAAGAAAGAGAACATAAACTTTTTGATAGACTTACTCATATCTTACTCTATATCAATAGAGAATTATTGCGTTAAAACTTAAGTAGTATCTCTTTACAACTAGAGCTCACAAAATTGTATTAATATATTT
>CABFOV010000450.1:146412-164986 GCA_902141375.1 Timema poppense
GAAATTATTGGCTGGCTACGACCTTGGTTTCGCACCCTCATATTCACCTTCACCATCACCTCATCTTATTAGAACATGTAAAGAGCCTCCATGGAAAGGATGTGAGATTCGGGTGTCCCCTGGGAAAGTGTACATTAGAATCGCCTAATCTTCCCACCCACTGAGCTATGAGTGATGTAGCCCAGACATCTATAAAATCAAATCCATCAAGTGCCCGTTTGTTTTTTCTTACAGAGGTACATTTCGTAGTTCCCAGTGAACGAGAAGGTTTAAATTTACTATGGACTTCCCTGGGAGCTTCATAATAATGTGAAAACCGCTAGCCTGAAAAGTTCTAAAATCTGTGGCTTCCTAAAGTTCCCAAGCTTACATTATGGGCAAAAAAAATATGTCTGATAGCACTGAAAATCGATTTCCGGGAGTTTCTAACACTGCTGATCAAAACTTTGTTGTTGTTTTTTTAATTTACCTTGTTTGATCCTAAGCCAATACTTACCTAAATGGCACCCACAATTTTGAAAATCGTTAATTTCAATTTAATTTACAAAAACTGTTATATCTGGGGCTTTTCAAGGCCTATAAACAAGATTCTGTCATCAGTTTTTCAAAATTTAAATCAAATGATCCTCAATCCTTACCAAAATTGGTGATAGGGGAGGGAAGGTGAGGCGTAAAATTAGGAAAAAAAACTTTAGTGGAGGTAAAAAGCTAAATTTGCGAAGAATTTAGAGGGAACACTCTAAATAACAAAATTAGTGTTAACTATTTTATCTTTATAAGTGGGGGTTGGTGAATTGGGGGAGTTTTCCAAATTGCCCAAATTAAAAGAATAAACAACTTATAAGCTTGGTAGAAGATTGAAATTTGCTGGGCGGGTGAAAAGGCTTTACCAAACCGTGATAACGATCTGAACATTCTTAAATTTTAAAATGAAAAATCCTAAAAAATAAATAGGTTCCCCTAAAAATTTCTGAAATAAAAAAAATAAGGTTGGCAGTTACACAGGAAAATTAATATACTTTATTAAAAATAAAGTGTCAAATCCAAATAATCAGAAGAGATTGAGCATTTAAAATATAAAATGAAGTAGGGGAAGAATCAGGGCTGAAAAGTTTCAAAACTAACCATTTTTCGGTGAAGTGTAAAATTGAAATTTTGCAAGTTGGTAACGAGACCACACTAAAAGTTCAAAATTTAAAAAATGTAAATTACAAAGTGGGCGCGCAGGTAGTGAAATTGGGAATAAGAATAAATTCCCAAATTATAAAATAAAACACCTTTAAATATAGTATAAAATATTAATTTCATAAAGGAAGGAGAGCTAAGAATTTCACAAAGTAATATAAAAAATGTACTTATTGGTGTACATATTTAAATACTTGCAAGCCATTAGGACAACTGCTCTAAATAATTAAAAATAAAATAATACTTAAAAATTAAATTTCTAAACTAGTTCCAAAAAATGGTATCTAAGAACATTCCAAGCCAATAGAAAAAAAACTCTCAGTAGGGAATAAAATTGAAATTTAACGTGTAAGTATAAATACCATCGTGAATAACCAAAAGGTGTCTGAATAAATGGAAATTCACACTAAAAAACGGGAAATGTAAGAGCTCTAAATTGATACAACAAATGCAGAATACTATTTTATTTATGATTGAAAATTTAAATTAGACTGGCACGTAAAATAACTATATCTTCTTACCAAATAGGTCCTAACATTTCAAAATAGGAATGTGGGGACCAAAATGTCTTGGAGGAAAGGGCAGTAGCTTGAAATTTCTCCAAAACTATTAGAAAATTTACCTTTTTATGTGGGGGAAGATTAAAATTTGGCAAATGGCAAAATGATTACCCCGCGTGACATATAAGGTGAAAGGTTTGGAAATCCAAAAATTAAGAATCTGGGAAATAGATAAAAAGTGGGGGGAACTACTAAACTAATATAAACCAAAAATGTTGAAATAGTAGATAGTTTTAATTTTTAGAGGTGAACAAAAAAAACTACAAATATAAAACACAAAAAGTAAAGATTTATATAAAAGGCGATCCATAGCGCAGCTACTACATAGCTAAATATCTAAGGATAAGCTATCGCCCATATAGGAGCGACATAATAATGAAAATAAACTGGTGGCATAGCTTGTGAACAATGATTCTCTTTAGGAAACGATGATAAACATTTTTTCCGTATTTCTATTAATCTATTATTTCTTATATACAAAACGTTTTATTTCTAAATACTCATTAAAAAAAATTTAATATTAGGTAGTTCACTAGACTCATTCAAAATTCAGCTAGCCTTAAGTGGCACATTGTTCGCAAAAGTCTCGCCATAGCTTCCCTGGAAACTCCCACACCCACGCAGGGGTCGATATTGTCCACTTTGGGAACTTCTGATTTAGACCATGCGACTACGTATCAGCATTATTAATTTTCACACTACTAATTAAACATACCTGATAAAGACAACCTCAATCCTTTAGCGATTGTCAAATTTGTCAGTCTTCCCTGTCGAGCTACTCGTCAGTAGAAGGAGATGAGAGCGTGGAATTTAGGGAGAAGGATGGGAATAGAAATATAGAGGCGTCAATACGCAGACCAGACCAGACTCCAAGAGGAAACCAAACCAAACCACCGTCACCTGTTCTCGACGTTCAGTGTTGAGCGCCCCTCCCTCCTATCCCGCGGGGGGTCTGTGGGTCCCCCTCTGAGCGACAAATTACCTCGGGGCTACCGACAAGGGCTAAGTACACCCCATGAGCGAGAGCAGTTTCTATACAATTCAATTCGTTTTAGGTGGATAGTTCAATCAGTATTAAGTTGGAAGTCCATTTCATCTCACAGTACTTGCGTTTTCTTAGGTCTTAATTGAACAAATTTGATTGTAGAAATGATTCATTTATTATTTTGATTGGAAGTTGTAAGTTGTTTCCAAAATGTATTCTTTGAACTATTTCACGCGCTATATGTTTAAATAAGCCCTGGTGAATGTGGTTGGAATAGGATATTTAATAAATGTGAATGGAAAAACTCGTATGGACAGAGTGAGTAGTGAATAGGTGCTGAGGGAGAGTGGTTTGAAAGGGAATCCAACAGGTCATTGGGAAAGAGGAATCTTACATTGATTTGAAAATGTTGAGAGGATGGTTGTGGATCAAGTGACAAAGAAAATATATGAAGGTAGAGTGTGTGTGGCTCTAAAGGAAGGGGTAGACCATGTAAGACGTGGCTAAATGTTGTAGATGAATGTGTTAAAAAGAAACAATGAGTTTTAAGAATAAAAGAGCATGTATGTGTTAGTGTGTGGATGTTGTTGAAGCGAAGGGAGTATGCAAGAATAGGGAAGTATGGAGAAAGTTAGTTAGGATGGAAGTGCATAGTTGTTTTTAGATCCATGCACAGTTTATTGCCTACCTCGTAAAGGGACGGCGTTATTTGGTATGCATAGGAGCCTTGTTGTGTCCGCTGAAACTCTTACTAGGGAAGTAATTCTTTCACACGCAAAGCTATACTCCAAGGCCGAGTCTATATCACAAGGACGTATCCTGGTAGGTGAACTGGTACGCAAAGCCAAAATGCCTCTGTCCGATTCCCATTCCCAGTTATCATTTTTCGAAACAATCTTGGAATCATTCATTGCAATATGAACCAGAGATAGATTTAAAAATAAAATAGATCGAGGTTTGAATCTCGCTCAGGTGAACTGAGGTGGTTTTTCCTTAACGGTTCTCCACTCTCCTTCCATGCAAATGCGGGCTCACTTTCTATATATTCAACCTTCCCAATTATTAGCTCATTAGCGTAATTAGTACTTAAGAATATAACCCAAAAGGGGTAGTAAGACATGGTGCTAAATAATTATAGTTGTTTGGAGTTCCTCCGTTGATTATGAGCGGCTAGCTCATAAATGAGAACCTTTTAATTCATCGAGAACAAGTTTAATTTTTTTACTGATATTTGTTACTATATTATATTCAAAGAGGAAACCTTTAAAAAAAATCACCAACTATAAATTATTTGAAAGAAACGGGTTTTTTAATTTTGCTTGAGCTTGTTTTCCATGGATCTCTTTCCATTTTGAAAGTCAGATATGTCACGTTAAAAACTAAACCGACGTCTCTCAATCAGGTTGACGTGATGCCATGCGCTCGTAGTGGTCTCTATTGATGAATTATTAAAATGATGGCACACCAACCATGTAAACATAGAAAAAGAGATAGATGGAAGCAATTTTTGTACTTAAAAAACTATACGCTGTTTGAGAATATCTAATTTTAGAAGATGAAAACCTAATTGGCAAAATATGCGAAAAGGCCACACCAAACACCTCCAAGGGCCACAAGTTCCCCCTCCCTGGTATAATGCATTCATAATCTTAGTTTATTTGTATGACAGCTCTAAAAGTTACTAGATATAATCCCTAACATATCCCTACGCCAACAGCTGACATCTCTCACTTTGGATGACTGTAATAAAAACGGGTGGTAATATATTAATGTGATAGCTAACCACAGTGGTTTAGGCCAATATTATTTATGTTTTTATTTGAGGTCGCACAAAAAGCTTATTTATCGTTTTATTCCACTTAAAAAATGATTATTCACAGTACTTCCACAAAAGGTCTAAATAATATAGCTTCAAAATGGCGACTGACGAATTTAAATCATGTGATTATACATGGCAGAAACAAGATCTTTACAATGATGCACCCACTCAGTGGATAAAAATAATTTATTCATCTAATATTTCAAAATACGATAAAATAATCATAAAATAATTTACCAAACAAATAAAAATGACAATTATTTCCTCTTTTCCGAGTAAATACGATGCCTGTATTAAAATGTATTAATGTTTGCACTATATTGCAATATAGAGATAGCATTCTAAAACAACGAATAAGTACTTTTAATTATGTTTAAAATATTGTTTTGGATTGGGTAAAAATAAATTATTAAAAGTTATGAAACAATGTAAAAAACTTAAGTTTACGTTATTTTTAATGTAAAATATAGCATGTATTAAAAAACTTAGCATCAATAACAAAACAGTGATGTTTTACAAGTGTTGGCAACCCAAAACATAAACATATGATTTTTGAACTGTCATCCAGGTAAAAACCTATAATGAACAGATTTTATATCTATAAAAGTGGTCGCAAAGCTGTCAGAAACAGACAGAATAAGGATGATTTTTTTTTGCTTGAAGTAAACAATTTCACACGCCAATTAAAAATGAATATATATATATATATATAATAGATGATTTTTTTTTGCTTGAAGTAGTCAACAATTTCCCACGCCAATTAAAAATGAATATATATATATATATATATATATAATGTGTTGAAATTAACGATTCATTTCAATAATAATAATTGTTTAGGAATAAGAAAGGTATAATTTAGTGTAAATATATCCGCATTCCCATGGAGGGATGATGGGAAATCGTTTAGTTAAATCTATTCTCAGGACATATTACAAGGACTCCAACCTACCTCGGTGGCGTAGTTGGCTAACGCGCCAGCCGTGTTGAGCTCAACCGCTGAGTACGGGGAGATCGAGGTTCGAATCTCTGTCGGGTGAACTGGGGTGGTTTTTCCTAAACGGTTTTCCACTCCCCCTCCACGCAAATGCGGGTTCACTTCCTCTAATTCATCCTTCCCAATTCCTAACTCATTAGATTAATTTGTACTTAAAGCGTATAACCCGAACGGTTAGTAAGACGCGGTGCTAAATAATAAATAAAATAAAATAAATACAAGGACTCCAAATAAAAAAGTCCAGCTCTACTTTGCTTTATTGCATGTTTATAATTATTGTAAAAGGAAATACACGTATTTATTTTAAAAAAAATTACCAACGCAATTCTTAAATTATTTACAATATATTTAAATATAAATAAATATGGGTTTTTACTTGGTATGAGTTTGTGGATCAAAGTAATACCTGACTAATCGTAATGTTGCAATACTGCACACAAATAAAGTATTCATTAAGAGTGCAAAAAAGATCATGAAAATTGGAACTCCTCTTTTCAAGGAGTGACTCTCCTTTTCAGTAAATATAAAAGATAGATAATAAATATACAATGATGGGAAAAGGCTCAAGAAAGAGAAATGAGGGAATAAAAAAGTAAGGAACAGTTGGATAGAAAAAATACAGTCGATGGAAGACTCGTTTCTATTACTGTGGCTGTCAAGAACGATAGGTTGTGTGTTATCACATATCAGTCTTTTGCTGTTTGTTGACGACATAATACTGAAGTGTTCATACGGAAAGATCCTCTCTCGAGAAACGAACAGATAACAGTCCTGGTAGCCTCACTTCAAGCTGTTGCAAGATTACTTCACCGTGATCTAATTATAGCCTCCCCTCCCCCCCCACACTATATTTATTTACTTGAGGTATTTAACGTGCACTTTCTGAACCGAATAATTATATAAGCACAGGAGAATTTCTATGAACGAGGGAGAATGGGCAACCAATTTTGCCAGAAAAGGTATTTTTAAACGGCTTCCAGGGTTCTTTTACATGCCAAATTGACATGGGACAGACGGCCTTACGTCCCCTCCGAGGGAGGTTGTGCTACTGATTTTTTATTTTAAGAAAATTTCCGTCGACCACTCTTGGTTTTGAACCCACAAACATTGGATCCTGAAGTGAGCACTTTACCCAAGACCACCGAGGTCGACCATGCTCTGATCGAACTAGTGACTTCATTCCGTAAAGATCCTCACCATTAATGTTGATTCTACTTTCGTAAGATCTTCATTTACAGAACAAATTTGTGAAATCCCAGTTTGAACTACTAAGTTGTGTTGTACATTAAAAAAAAATTTTAAACATTTATTTGTCATTTTAAATAATATAAATGCAAACTACTGTGTAACATTTCATCTTTGTTAAGTTTGTGTGAGTAAAATGTTAGTTGATTGTGTTTAAGATGAATAAAAAAAGAATAATCTTAATCTGAAAGAGTAAGCTCTCACATTAATTCTTCAAGGCATTAAATTTAATTCAAAGCACACAATTTATTCAGTTCGAATAATCTATTGAACCTACTTATCACTTATTTACTCAATTATCTACGTATTCACCTATCTCTTAAAACTCTTTATAGTTACAAAATATACCTGCCACTACTAAATTCATTTTCAAATTTTTTAATTTCTCTAATCACTAAATATTTTAATCCAAACCTCCACCATATTAACTTTGGCCTAACACATAATTTGGAACTGTCTGTTACAAGACTGATAATTCTGATAGGTCTAGTGAGATCTAGTAAATTGAGAAAATTTAGATATTTAACGAAGTTTTGTTCAATTATATCCATACAGATATATTTTTAACAATATGGTTGAATTATCAGCATACAAGGGGTTAATCGATGTAATTATGAAAATGTCCGGATGTAGGTGACCACAATTCAATTGTCTAATTTAGTTGAAAAATTACACCTGGACACGATAGTAAATTGAGAAAATTTAGATATTTAACGAAGTTTTTTTCAATAATATCCATACAGATCTATTTTTAACAATATGGTTGAATTATCAGCATACAAGAGGTAAATCGATGTAATTATGAAAATGTCCGGATGTAGGTGACCACAATTCAATTATCTAATTTAGTTGAAAAATTACACCTGGACACGGGAATCGAACCCGAGACCTTTGGCTTAGTGTGCTAATGCTCTACCACAGAGCTATCCAGGACTCGTCCCGTTATCAGGGCCATTCTTCCCTCATCGTTTGTGGCAGAGTCCGTAATGGACGTGTGGAAATCATCGGTGACCTCCTTTGTCTAAGGTGGTTATGGAATCAATGATTACTCATAGTAGTCGATGATTTCAACATGTCCATCACGGGCTCTGCCTCAAACTATGAATAAAAAATTACTTTGAGTACGGGACGAATCCTGGATAGCTCTCTGGTAGAGAATGGACGTGCTAAGTCAAAGGTCTAGGGCTCGATTCCCGTGTTCAGGTGTCATTTTTTTAATTTAAAATATTTTATATTTAGATGAGGCAGAAATCGTATTTAACAACTATTATAGCTTGGCTAGTTAATCCATTTATATAATTTGCCAAGAAATTAGATATATGTACTGTTCCACTCGCCACAAAATTGTTAGAAATGAGATAGAGATATAGAGAGCTGGGAGAAGGGTCGTTTTAAAGTTTTCATCGTGATGTGGAGGGTAAAAATATAGGCCTACACTTTGCTTAAAATTAAACACCCAGATCTGAGAAATATATGGAAAGTTGATAGTCTTTGACGAATGAACAATTTACTAGAAAGTCGAGTGATTAGTAGAAGAACCTCTCAGTTCATCTTGAAGAGCAAAAATTATATTTTCCATTATTAAATGAAAGTTGAGCCCAAACATGAAGAGATCCTGTTGTTAGAGCATTTTTTTAATATAAAATTTAAACTTTAAAAGTAAAATGCCCTCCTTTTATTGGTCCGGGCTTACTGCTATAAAATAATGGTATATCGTTTTTTTAAATTTGTATTATATGTTAACCGTTAATTATGCTAGAATACCATATAACTTAATTTTATATTATACTCAAATCATTGTTAGTAAAAAATAAAACAAAAAAATGGCTGCACCCAGGAGAAGTTGTTACCTTTGTGTTGGGGCACGTTCCTACAATAGAAACAACATGCCCCGCAGAAATATTTTAAAAATTAAATATGTTAAATATTCTATCATTTTATTCATTACCTTTAATTAATATAGTTGTTTCTTTATCATTGTACTAGGGGCTCACTTTAACTCATTCTAAAAAGATTCGTGTAATGGCCAATGGCATACAGTTTTATTAATTAAGATGTTTTGAAAATATACTAGTAAACAGTGTTATTTAATTTTGTCCCCATCTCTGTTTAAGAGGAATAAGTTCATTTAATATACGCCCATTTCTCAAACTGGATCAAGGAAACAAACTATGCCTCGAAATACACGTCATTAAGTTATTCTGACTAGCACATAACACATAGAATATTTAGTTAGTGAATAATACAAGAGTAGAAAGCTGAAATTTGGTAGAGAGGAAAAGTAAATAAAAAATGTAAGTTAAATAAGTTTGCATCCAAACATCGTTCATGATGCATCATTCTGACTATTTTTTCTATTAAATTTACGAACACCACTCAAATAACTCAATATGTGTGTTAAATAAATATTGTTTCGTTTGATTTTTTTCTTTCATGCTGTGTCTAATTTTATAAATCCATGTTAGTTAAAAATATCTTTATACTCAATATGATTAAAACAGTTTGTAAAGTACTATGTATTTCACTAAAGGTATACAATACCTACTTTATAAGTTAATAGCCTGCATCGTTGGCCACGTAGACTAAATGTCAAGATCATCTGGTCTGATCTGTCGTTGAGGGGATGGTTGGCACTAGGATAGCACTCAGGTATATTGAGGGTGCTTTATCTTTAAAAGTTTCCCTATATTGAAAATGTGGGTATACTTCCTCCGTAGTCCTACACTCCTCTGTGTCGTGTCGCTACCATTCACACTGATAGGACCGTGCTGGGACTGTGCTGTTAGCGCTACTGTTTTGTTCATCGGCAATGTAGACATAGATCAAACAGAGGAAGATGTGACTGTTGCATGTGGGCTTTATCTCATTTCACTTGATAAAAAGAGGAGAAAAACGAAGAAAATACTATAGTAAATTGAGAAAATTTAGATATTTAACGAAGTTTTTTTCAATAATATCCATACAGATCTATTTTTAACAATATGGTTGAATTATCAGCATACAAGAGGTAAATCGATGTAATTATGAAAATGTCCGGATGTAGGTGACCACAATTCAATTATCTAATTTAGTTGAAAAATTACACCTGGACACGGGAATCGAACCCGAGACCTTTGGCTTAGTGTGCTAATGCTCTACCACAGAGCTATCCAGGACTCGTCCCGTTATCAGGGCCATTCTTCCCTCATCGTTTGTGGCAGAGTCCGTAATGGACGTGTGGAAATCATCGGTGACCTCCTTTGTCTAAGGTGGTTATGGAATCAATGATTACTCATAGTAGTCGATGATTTCAACATGTCCATCACGGGCTCTGCCTCAAACTATGAATAAAAAATTACTTTGAGTACGGGACGAATCCTGGATAGCTCTCTGGTAGAGAATGGACGTGCTAAGTCAAAGGTCTAGGGCTCGATTCCCGTGTTCAGGTGTCATTTTTTTAATTTAAAATATTTTATATTTAGATGAGGCAGAAATCGTATTTAACAACTATTATAGCTTGGCTAGTTAATCCATTTATATAATTTGCCAAGAAATTAGATATATGTACTGTTCCACTCGCCACAAAATTGTTAGAAATGAGATAGAGATATAGAGAGCTGGGAGAAGGGTCGTTTTAAAGTTTTCATCGTGATGTGGAGGGTAAAAATATAGGCCTACACTTTGCTTAAAATTAAACACCCAGATCTGAGAAATATATGGAAAGTTGATAGTCTTTGACGAATGAACAATTTACTAGAAAGTCGAGTGATTAGTAGAAGAACCTCTCAGTTCATCTTGAAGAGCAAAAATTATATTTTCCATTATTAAATGAAAGTTGAGCCCAAACATGAAGAGATCCTGTTGTTAGAGCATTTTTTTAATATAAAATTTAAACTTTAAAAGTAAAATGCCCTCCTTTTATTGGTCCGGGCTTACTGCTATAAAATAATGGTATATCGTTTTTTTAAATTTGTATTATATGTTAACCGTTAATTATGCTAGAATACCATATAACTTAATTTTATATTATACTCAAATCATTGTTAGTAAAAAATAAAACAAAAAAATGGCTGCACCCAGGAGAAGTTGTTACCTTTGTGTTGGGGCACGTTCCTACAATAGAAACAACATGCCCCGCAGAAATATTTTAAAAATTAAATATGTTAAATATTCTATCATTTTATTCATTACCTTTAATTAATATAGTTGTTTCTTTATCATTGTACTAGGGGCTCACTTTAACTCATTCTAAAAAGATTCGTGTAATGGCCAATGGCATACAGTTTTATTAATTAAGATGTTTTGAAAATATACTAGTAAACAGTGTTATTTAATTTTGTCCCCATCTCTGTTTAAGAGGAATAAGTTCATTTAATATACGCCCATTTCTCAAACTGGATCAAGGAAACAAACTATGCCTCGAAATACACGTCATTAAGTTATTCTGACTAGCACATAACACATAGAATATTTAGTTAGTGAATAATACAAGAGTAGAAAGCTGAAATTTGGTAGAGAGGAAAAGTAAATAAAAAATGTAAGTTAAATAAGTTTGCATCCAAACATCGTTCATGATGCATCATTCTGACTATTTTTTCTATTAAATTTACGAACACCACTCAAATAACTCAATATGTGTGTTAAATAAATATTGTTTCGTTTGATTTTTTTCTTTCATGCTGTGTCTAATTTTATAAATCCATGTTAGTTAAAAATATCTTTATACTCAATATGATTAAAACAGTTTGTAAAGTACTATGTATTTCACTAAAGGTATACAATACCTACTTTATAAGTTAATAGCCTGCATCGTTGGCCACGTAGACTAAATGTCAAGATCATCTGGTCTGATCTGTCGTTGAGGGGATGGTTGGCACTAGGATAGCACTCAGGTATATTGAGGGTGCTTTATCTTTAAAAGTTTCCCTATATTGAAAATGTGGGTATACTTCCTCCGTAGTCCTACACTCCTCTGTGTCGTGTCGCTACCATTCACACTGATAGGACCGTGCTGGGACTGTGCTGTTAGCGCTACTGTTTTGTTCATCGGCAATGTAGACATAGATCAAACAGAGGAAGATGTGACTGTTGCATGTGGGCTTTATCTCATTTCACTTGATAAAAAGAGGAGAAAAACGAAGAAAATACTGAGTTTACAATTTGTTTAGAGCAAGAGAAGAAGGAGAATTCCACACAATATTTGTGCGATTCAGAGATGACCATCAAAAGTTTCACAAATATTTTTGAATGAATGTCTCGAAGTTTGAAAACTTAAAGAAAGATCTTGCATTCAGTTCGTCAGCTATCTTCTTCCAAATATTTTCTGCAGTGAAATTATTATCATAACCTCTATGCTGCTAATTATATAAGCGTTCATACTCTTGAACCAACATTATTAAGTTTTCTTCATCCATAGTTTTGGCTTATTGCACATAGTTGTGTTAACAATGTTGGAATGTTCTGCAGCCCTGTCAGATTGTAGATAAGAATCTTCGTGAAGGTTCGCCGCTTGCCGCAAGAAGTCAAAGTAGGTGAAACGAAGAAGACATTAAGGTGACATCATCTGCATTCACACTGATAAGACTGTGCTGGAACTGTGTTCGTACCATGCTGGACTGTGACCTTGGGAAATAACTTTAAAACGATCCAAGACGACACAGTCCTATCAGTGTGAATCAAACTTGAATGTATTTAAATGTGTCTGTCCTAAATGGGATGTAAAATGCACTGGGGGAAAAAGAATGTATCTTGTAATAATCTTTATAATGCCGTACTTAATTGTTTTAGTTATTTTATTTAGTCTTAAAAAAAGTTATTTAAAATACTATTTATAAGTCAACGTAACTACTTACCCCTTCATGAGGTGCATTGTTACAAAACAAAATTATAGAAAATTAATTTAACTAGCTATTACCCAATAAGGTTATGGTTATTTTTACATCTGATGTATGTAGATTAAATATTACATTAATTCAAGTTTTTTTTAATGTATCACTGTATAATACTTAAAACCAACAAAATAAAAAATATATAGCAACTAGCCTCAGTTTCCTCTGCCTATAATAAAATTTTAAAAAGTATTTTGATATAAACATAACTAATATGTCCTAACCACTTCTGATTCGATGTAGCGTTTTTCCTAGTCATAAAATTGAACAATTATGAGCTCGCAATGAAATTAAATAAACCTATTATGTTTATCTATATAATAGCGCTCTTGCGTGTTACTTTCGTGAAACTAGAACAGGCTTGCAAACATGTTCTTTGATTAAACTGTACGGAATTGCACAAATTTGACCACGTTTCTTATTTTTAAATATTGTACAAATATTTGTATGCTTGTCCGAACTGTTGAATTGTCTATATAAATGTTTATAAAACGTGACCAGATAGTCCCAAAATATTTCTCTTTTTTAAGAATCATAAACGACTGTTTTTTTCCCCCTTGTATATCATTTAACTTCATACATTATCCTACTTTAGTTCGTTATTTTCTTTATTCCGGTGTGAATGCACGGGAGTTAAGTATGTAAATATTTTCGATGAGGGACCCAGGAAGCGACAAATGTAAATAAAGACTAGCCTTAGCCCATACGATTGGTATAAACGACATAATAAACCAGCAGGGTGAGAGAGTCCCTCACCCTCCTACCTCCTCGTCCCTTCCAACACACCCACAGCTCCCCCACCGTACTAGCCGCCAGTGAGCCATAAAGCCCGCACCACACAACCACTTCGTGACGTCATCAATGAAAGGCAAGACAAGAATACGAGAAAATTGTGTTATAAAACTTTAGAGAAGAGGAGTTGTGTTGAGGAAACACTCCTTTGCAACTCCCTCTACCTACTACCCTACAAAAAAAACATAAAAAATTTATGACAAGTAATAAATATATAAAACTTCGTAAAGAAAAAATGGAAAAAAGTCATACTACTGTACGTCATTTAACCATTGTAAAAAGATTTCCAAACTCTTCAAAAAGGTGATAGGTAAAGGACTGGGGTGGGGAGGGAAAGGTTTTACTACTATATGAGCGATTTTTTCTATTTATTTTTTTTCTCTGATGTTGACTAAAACCAATAGTAGATTTCAGCTTAATGTCGCTATTATTTCGACGCCGTTAAAAAGAAGTAATCTTTGGTGCTTAAAAAGATTTCCCAATGTCATTTTGTGGTGGCATAAAGTACTTCAAAGAAAGTATTCAAGTAACCGAAATGTCCCATAACTTTTTTGAATACTCTATTAACATAAACCAATAGACAGTATATCTAGCGTGTATACCTTTGAATAGAAAATACATTGATTAAATAGTGTCTGATATTAGCCACTATAAAAATATTGGCATAGCACTGTATATATTTTTGCTAAAAGAAACAATTTTATCGTATTTAAATATATATATTTTAAACCGTGATGCACTCACATTTTTACTAATACAAAAATCTGATAAAAATATGAAATGCCACTATCATATTATCAAACTAAACAAGGAAGACTGTCTGGAATTTTCCCTTGCGGTAATATTTATTTCACCCTTCAGTTGCATTCGTAATTAACGAAATAGTTAAAAAGTTGAGCTTTTTTTTTTCTTTAACGAACCACACTATTTTATTCGTATAAAAACATCAAAGCAATATAGAGAAATAAAACCTTTTGAGCTGAAGGTTCGTTAGGTAAAAAGGTTTAAATCCCCCAGGGTTGAAGTTAGTTTAATTAAATAAGGTAGAATACCTCATTGATAGTTTTTTTCTGTACATTTTCCGGTAGATTCTATCTGTATATTTCCCTTGGCAAACTCTTAAGATCTCTTTGTATTCAAGGCCAATCGTAAGCCACAGTGATTGGTCTCAAGGGACACCCCTTCTCCTTCACCCTTCCTTTTCCTAGGTCAGACCGATGTGTTTCCACTGGGGGCTGCCAGATTTCAATATGGACATCGGGAGTCTTCAATTTCCGGTCCGGCCATCGTATCCATTGTTCGAGCTTGGGGGAATACCCTCCACCCACCCTTTCCACGAGAAACCGACCAATCAGCGGATGGAGCGTCACGTCTTCCACCCTAACCACCCACCAACGACCTCGCTGACCACTAAACGAGGTAGAACTACCAGACGTGGCGAGTTTGCAAATACTGCAGGTTGGGGTTTAAGAAAAAATTATTCTCATCCCTGCGTATTACTAACTGTTCAAGTTATGCGCATATAAGATAATTGCTCTAAAGGGGTAGGGATAGGGGTAGGTAATATATCCACATTTTCTTGGAAGGAGAGTGTAAAACCATTGAGGGGGGTGGAGAACTGCCTCAATAGACCCAATAGGGATTAGAACTCCGATTTCCCCGTCTTCAGCAGACCAGTCTAACACGAGAGTGACGTCTTAGGCCTGGAGCACATTGCGCGCAAGGCAGGCGCAGCGTATGAATACCTCTGTCGTACCTTTGTCTGGTTGTAGCAGTGGTATAGTTTTACTGTGTCCTCTGCACCGACATCACGCACTGCTAGTTTTTCTTCACTCCCAATAGGTTTCTGAGCATTGTAAGCTTGCCCCGAGATATCATTTTAATTCAGCTGATGAACTTCATCAAACTAAATTCTATCAAATCACTAGGATCCACCGAAACTTCATATGATAAAATAAACTCACCATGCTTCTCTCTTTTTTTATTTACTCACTTTTACAAATCGTATTCATCAATTTTTTTATTAACAGAGTATAGTGAAACTAAATTATAATTTTGCAGAAGTTTATCTAATTCACACGCCATGTAATTTGCACCTCTGAAAACTGTCTGAGTCCTGGTTTAAATATGCGGCGCCTTGACGGGACCTCTTCTGGTAACTGTCTCTGCCTCTGCTGCGCCTGCCCTGCGTGCAATGTGCACCAGTCTTTGAGCCGTTCAGTCATTGGGTTTTAGAAAGAAAACTCTCTATTTATTTAAAAGGAGCACACCACAGCTAACCAAGATTTTTTTCCTCCCAGATTTTCAGTATACATTTTATAAACAAAAGTATATCAGTGGTATTGGCGTGTTGTCAAGGTAAACAGAATCTGTTTGAACTGTACCAGTGAATTTATCTCCCCCTTCTAGGTACCCATTTGACCAATCATACAATAAGTGATTCTGATTCACATACCTCACATGGTAATATGTGTATATATATAATTTTGTACTTGGTCAATGAGTGTTCTACTGAGGTATGAGAACAAATCACATGTAGGCTTCAATTTGAGAAAATCCTTGTTACTCTGACCAAACTCCACCACACGCCACTTACAGCAGGTTATATTTATTCAAAACCACTCGCTACAAAATAGATGTAAGATATATTATATCTTACTCTATAGAATTACACATCATCCAATGGTGAAGTGAGTTTCCAGTATAAACAGAACTTGTGAATTGGTCTCTTTTTTTTACTAATGCGTTTTTCTACCCGTTCAGGTCATACTCATAATATGATAATAACTCTAATATGGTGAGAATGAGGAAGGAAGTATTTTAGAGGCAATTCGCCCGCATTTGTGTGTAAAGAGAGTGGGAAGCCGTCATCAACCGACCAGACTAACACGAGAGTGATACTTTAGATTATTTTGCTACCGAAGCGGATGTGACTGATTCTCATCGCTCAATAGAACACTCGTTGGTCAGCTATCAACCAACATACCCTTCGTCTACTCTGTAAATTATAAAGCTTGCCGTGCATTATTCCACTATGGTACAGCTTATAATATAGGGTCATAGTCTAATCACTCAAAGTAAGAATGCTACTTTTGTATATTCTGAGTTTTATATTTATTGAGGTAGGCGAGATGTCATCAACTTATTCACCAGGTAGTAACAACATTTCCAGATTGTATTATTTTTCCTGATTTCCAATCTAATATCTAATATTGTTATCGCTAGTTAAACTTGCTCCTAAATATTTGAATTCATTAACCCTATCAAATGATATGTAGTTTGCTATAATTTCTAAATTATCGTCCTCGATCTGTTTTTTCTGTGTGATCATATACTAAGTATTTTCAGCATTCACTTCTAAACCTATTTCCTTACCAGCCTCTAAAAAAATCTGCATTTCTTGCATCAGCTTCCTTACTATCACCTAATAAAGCTAAATCATCTAATAACAATAATAGCTTGGCTATTTAATCCATCTGTATTATTATATGAAGACTATACTCCCTCAACTCTAAATTGTCAGTAAAGATAGTGTCAGCGGCAAAGTATTTTTTAAATTCCGAACATTGCTGACGGTAAAGTAGAGCTTCACGATAAAAAGGAACGACACCAATGAATTCGTTGATCCAATGTCACGTGCCTATAAGCAAACCAACACAAATTGGAAAAAAAAATGAAGAGGAATCCATAAGGTAAATAAACAAAACAAGTTTTTCTTAAAAAATAACTTTTCGTGTAACTTTCGAGTGTATCTATATTTTTCTCGCCTATAAAGGTTTCAGATTTTCACCATCCAGGTGGAAATAGCGATGAGCTGGAAGTTTGTGATGAAACCATCGTCTTTTTCTTTGTATGACTTTATTATTATCTTTCATCCCCCTCAGATAAACAAACATGAGCCCAAGGGGAGGGTGGGGTTATAACCCAGAATCTGTGATGTTATCAATAAAATTGAATCAGTCTCTGCTCGGGGGAAAAGAAGTCACAGTAAAAAGAAAAAAAAAAGAAACAGACAGATGGTCTTTTGGGTGAGATTTTTTTCATCCCCACAAACCAGATTAAATTTTTTCAAGCTCTCTCTTTTTATTTATTCTTCATTAACTACAGCATAATCATATGTTTTAAGTTGAGCTTAACTTATATAAAACTCTATTAGTTATAGTATAAAAATTAATATTTTTTGCTATAAGTAAATAAATAAAATGTTTACAAGCTCAACAAAAATATCTAAAATTATTATTTTAATCCATAATTTCAAGAAAATTAGTGAAATAATGCAAGGAGAAATAAGATAGGCAAACCAAAGGGAAGATAACATGACAAAGACGATTCCCATCGTCAACGTTTACCTAGAAGTATTCGATTAGGACGCCTGATTCCTCTCGGCTATCACGCCAGGTATTTTGAAATACCCTATACATTTTGGTAAATTAAAAAAAAAACATTTGACGAGAAAATCTAACCCGCGATCCTTGGTTTAGCGTGGCAATGCTCTCCGACTGATATATCCATCATTCATCCCGTGATTAAGGTCACTATTCACTAAAGTTTTGAAACATAGTTCGAGCAGGAGATGAATTTATGGATATCGAGATAAAAAAAAGAGCTAAAACATACACAATCAAATATATTTTAGCCTGTTTCACTGGACGCATGGTCTAAGGAAGGCGTCATTCTCGCAAGAGACTTGACTGACAATGACAGTGGATTTGGGGTTAGAATACCGATGGTGTGTACTGAGAGTGGTTTTATATAAATCGTTTTCCACTCTCCCTCCACAGAAATGTGGATACTCCTATTATAAATTCAACATTCCTCATCCCTAACTCACTAACATAGCTAGTACATATGCGTATAACATGAACAAGTGCAATGACGCAGTGCTAAAAAAAACTAAATTTCAAACTCTAATCGGTGGCTACGTGGACTTGGCGCTTGGTTTGTTACTGATGGTCAGGTTATGGTGCTAATCCTGGCTGGTCATACTGGAGAAGGTTTCCCAAAACTATTTTCCTCCCTTCACGCAAATTCGGTTACTTTAGATACTACCAATTTCCTCATAGAACGCAATTAGCGTAATTAAAATGTGATTTTACCTGGATGTGTATTATGATGGGGGGGGGG